>OX243817.1:2955144-3030144 GCA_945859605.1 Lumbricus rubellus
AATCCCCCGGGCAAATCGCAACCAGGCTGATGCTTTAGTTTTGAGTGGAATGCCCAGGGTGAAGGAAAAAAGCAGATAGTTCAAGAGATGTTGCAGTGTGGTTTAGGTTAAGAACTTGAAGACTTGAGATGGGCGTGAACTGTTGTAGTAGGAGAATCGTAGAAAAGTAAGTGGGTGATCTGGGGGTCTGACGTTGATTTATATAGCTTGGGTGGACAATGAAAACACTGCGGGTTCCAAGAAAGACCAGGGATGAAACCCTTTACAGTGGTAGTAACAGTAGTGTTCAGTCAGTTGCAAGATGTATGACCTAGGCCTACTGCAATTAATTATTATATAGGTTTCTGAGATAATGGTAAAAAGGTGTTTAAGATGAACGACATAGTTTAGTTTGTTAGTATTGTCATAACCTTAATCCAGACACAAACAATCAGACGAATACCAACAGTCGCACACAGGCAAAAACTAATATACATTGTACGGTGCCCGTAACATAGGACGCACTTAATTTATAAACAATACAATTTTAAATGGGCGATATCAATATTATTAGTTCACTTTACCAACGCGGCTTTGTCATTCTAAAAATAGCATACGCTCCGCAAAGGTACTTAACACCGCTTCGTCCCTTAGAATCACGTTTTTTAATAAATATACTTACGAAATGCATATTCGTAATGTTACTATCCCACAATCACACTTACAAGAGTGAATTACAAAGGTTTTTGCACACCGAGTTATTATGCTGAATAAAAGGGGTATTATTATTCAGAGTTGATAAAGCTACCCGGATCGTATTTGTCAACGGATTAGATTTCGCACGTAAGTCGTGCGAAATCGCATCCTAGCAACGAAGTGGGCGTGGCCGGATCGTTTCTGTTGCCCGGATAGTATTTCGCACTACACCGGCCTTAGCTATAGGCAAAGTAGGCAGTTGCCTAGGGCGCAGCAGGCTCGGGGGGGGGGGGGGTGGCGCCGAGGCACCGGCGAAATAATTTTTTTACTCTACAATGTATATTCTTTTAAACTCAAGAATTTCGCTAATGGAAGGAATTTAAAATAATTATTTATTTCATTGCGCCTGTTCAGACTGGCCGAATTCAATTTCAAGGACTGCATAAATTTTATATCGACAAATAAAATTCGATTTTTAACAGCATTCAGTAACCTACTCTTTGCTTTAGGAGACAGAAGTTAGAATAAGCGACGCTCAATTTCGATAGTAAAGATGTTGCAAGAAATGAAATGTACCGGTAGGCTATGAAATGGGAGTGGGCCCAGGGTGAGAATTGCCGGGGGGGTTGGGGGGGGGTTCAACCCCCCCAGTCTTTTTTAGAACCCCATGTTAAAGTATGTTTTTCATACCCCAATTTCAAGTTTATCATAGGCCAACCCCCCCAGTTATTTTTCCACAATTCTCATACTGAGTGGGCCATGCTGAGTATGTAGCTGTGCTGCTAACATGGTTCGATGGAGACAGGCTTCGGACCCACTGTGTAGCTGTGGTGAAATCCAGACAATGTCACACATCGTAGATGACTGCAAAACAACCCTCTTTCCGGGTGGTTTAACCGCCTTACATGTGGCTGATGAGGCTGCTGTTCAGTGGCTGGACGCGTTCTGCAGAAGCTAAATAAATAAGTATGTAGATGAGATTACAACATTGCAGCCTGCTCTTCATTTAGATTCAAACAAATAGTCTAGTAGAAACGACGATGAAAAAAGGGCAGTAGCTGAGGCAGGGTCGACCTTAGGCATAGGTAAAGCAGGCAGTTGCATGGGGCGCCAAGTTCTAAGGGGCGTCATTTCCATCAAAGAGTGCGCCATTTCCACAAGAGTGTATTTTAATATTTATTAACTTATACCATTCTCCACAAAATCGAATATATCCAGCCTTCAGTGTACTAATAAAGAAATTAAAATGAATTACTCAGTTGAGCGTACTTAAGGCCGTAGTTAGGGGGATGTTTTGGATTTTGAAAACCTCCGAAATGAAATAGTAGGCCTATAAAAATGAAATAGTTATGCATTTGCTAGCACATGACAGACTTTGACAGTGTGTAGTGTAATTTTGAGCAGAAAATAGTCGAAAATCGCGGGGAAAATAGTGGTTTTGTACGTCAAAAAATTCGACGAATAACAAAAGTCGTCAGAAAATTTCGCCCGAAAGAGTTGGCCGCAGCGTGTATAAGCACCTCAATATTCACGGTCAAGAAAAAATCCCCCGAAATAAAATCCTGGCCACGGGCTTGTGAGCGTGTACCGGCTCTGGTTAATTCATCTTTAGATTCCGACGTGGGCTGAAAAATTGAGTGGGAATCTAAGGGCGTCATATGCAGGCCTATGCATGCATGGGGCACCACATGCATGCCTTTCCTAGGGCGTCATTTGGGCTAAGGCCGGCCTTGTGTGGGCCCCTAAATGTGGAATGAACTACCCCCGCAATTTGTTAAAGGATTTTGGTGGGGAATTCACCTGCATCTTTTCGTTGCTTGAAGACCTTTCTCTTCTCGTGGGCCTATCACACTGAGAGCGCTTCTGAATTATATTATAGCTCTGTTATGAGAAGCGCTTTACAAATGTTCGTATCAGCTTAGACTAGACAACATATACAAGTCTAGATCAGAAAGTGTCATTGTGATAACATTTCCATATGCTTTAGTGAGTACTAATCCATTTCTACCAGCAAGTAAGAAAATCCCTGTTTCTATTTTTACAGTCGCGCCATTGCCGTTTGATCCGCACGAAACGAAAGTCTTCGACACAGTTACACAAACGGATGACGTGTTCATCCTGAACCGAAGGAACGTCGTTCTGACGAGGGAGTTTATGGTAGGCAATTTCGCAACAGTCATGCTCGGTGAATACCGACATAGGAACAAAACTGTTCCAGTCGCCATTAAAATTCTGAAGCAAGCCGACGCGTCAACGGCAGAGGTGAGTCTTAGCCAGCCGGGCGCTATAAAAATTTATTTGATTGATTGATTGATTTTCCTGCTATTGCTACGAGCCATCATTACTCTAATTGGTGTTGCTCTTCGTCTAAATGAGTTCAGAAGAGGGCCGCTCTCCCGTAAACAACTGGGCTCAATCCCTTTCCTTCCCCTCCTGTACTTTTCTTCCTATTTTACTGTTTTTAATTAAGATGTTTGCACACCGGAATTTTACGATGCAACAGCTATAAGTAAAGAAATAATTATAATTAATATTAATGATCTACTAGTACTGTCCTTAATATTTGTCAGTTGTGTTTCTGTTTAATATTTGTCAGTTGTGTTTCTGTTTAATATTTGTCAGTTGTGTTTTTGCTTAATATTTGTCAGTTGTATTTCTGTTTAATAGGCTATTTGTCAGTTGTGTTTTTGCTTAATATTTGTCAGTTGTATTTCTGTTTAATAGGCTATTTGTCAGTTGTGTTTTTGTTTAATATTTGTCAGTTGTATTTCTGTTTAATATTTGTCAGTTGTGTTTCTATTTAATATTTGTCAGTTGTGTTTTTGTTTAATATTTGTCAGTTGTGTTTTTGTTTAATATTTGTCAGTTGTATTTCTGTTTAATATTTGTCAGTTGTATTTCTGTTTAATATTTGTCAGTTGTGTTTCTGTTTAATATTTGTCAGTTATGTTTCTGTTTAATATTTGTCAGTTGTGTTTTTGTTTAATATTTGTCAGTTGTATTTCTGTTTAATATTTGTCAGTTGTGTTTCTGTTTAATATTTGTCAGTTGTTTTTCTGTTTAATATTTTGTCAGTTGTATTTCTGTTTAATATTTGTCAGTTGTGTTTCTGGTTATTTTCTTCAGGAAGAGCTGATGACGGAAGCACGACTGATGGCCAATCTCAACAATCCTTTCATTGTTCGTATGATTGGAGTCTGTCGGTCGGACAGCATCATGCTTATTCTTGAACTCGCTCCACTTGGACCACTCAACAAGTATCTTAAGAAATTTCCCAAGTAGGCATTGCAGTAACTTAGCTGCTTACACAATCAATCAATCAATCAATCACATAAATTTATAAAGCGCCTCTTCAAGATCTCTACTCAGAGGCGCTCCCAACCCAGGCCTGGTAAAAAAGAAAGGTCTTGAGAAGACGGTAGAAAGAGTCAGCAGAGTCACGAGCAAGAGAACGGAGAGCCGTAGGGAGGCCATTCCAGGTAGCTGGACCCACCACGGAATATGCTCTTCGCTGCATAGTAGCGGTACGACAAAAAGGGACAAGAGAGTCACCGCGGGCAGCTGACCGCAGCGAACGGCGGCCCAGATAAACGGAGACAGGAGTAAAAAGTGCACATAGATAAGATGGAGCTTGAGCCAGGATGCAGCGCCAAGCAGTAGACGAAACTCTATAAGTGATGCGTTGCTGCAGTGGGAGCCAGTGGAGGTCGTCCCTCATGAAGGCAGAAACGTGATCGAACCGGGAGATGCCACCAACCAAGCGTGCTGCGTATCGAAGGACCCTAACCAAGGAGTTCAGGCGGACCTGTGGGAGGCCGACATAAAGAGAAGAGAAGTAATCTAAGCGGCTGCAAACAAAAGCATGGACAAGAGTAGAAGATGCAGTGAATGAGAGAGAGCGAGCAACAACGCGCAGCTGTCGAATTTGGTAATAGCAGGCACGTGACAGGGAAGATATGTGCTTACAGAAGGAGAGTTCTTGGTCTAAGATGACTCCATGGTCACGGACCGAGGTAGAGAAGGTTACCAGAGGAAACTCATGTGCGAGAGCAGCCAAGTCAATCTTGGCCAGCTGCTGGCGAGTTCCCAGCTATATGAATTGCGTCTGTTACGTTCTAATCTTTATGTAAGAACGCGTGGTTTACTTAAATCACTTTGTTTAATTATTAAAGTAGTAACTAAGTAATCAGTGGCGGCGCCAGGAATTCAGGTTTGGAGGGGCTGAAGCCCCAAGGCCGAAATTTTTTTTATGAAGCGCCGAAAGCGCGAAGCTTCGAGTGCCGAAGGCACGAAGCCCATACCGAATGGGGGTCTGGGGGAGCGTCGTAAGCTCCCCCAGCGGGGTCTGGGGCGGAGCCCCAGCCACCAGCGCATTTTTTAGCACTGTTGACCTCAACTGGAGCCTTTTTAGACTCTTTTTTGCCAGCTATTTATGAACGATAAAATCATGAAACCTTCAACAAGAAGTCGTTTTGCAGTGTCGCCGACTACCAGTATAAGAATGCACGGGTTTTTAAAGAAATTTTTTGAACTGCACAACTTCCCCCAGTCTCCAAGGCCGTAGCCAGGATTTGATTTCTGTAGTGTTTCTTCGACGGAGAATTTCTGACGTCAAAATTTCTGAAAGCACCTTTTTTAGTCGTAAAAATGTCTGAAGACACCTTTGACTAAGAGTCAAAATTTCTGAAGAAATTTTTTTGATTTGTCAAAATTTTTGATGGCATCTTACTTAATTTTTTAAAGATTTTGAAGACATTTTTTTAGCTGTCAAAATTTCCGAAGACACCTTTTTTAGTCGTCAAATTTTGTTTAAAACACTTTTTCGGGCGTCTAAGTCATTATTTTGATTCCAATGTTATCAACGATTTTCGGGTGTCTAAGGATATCTTTTTGATTTCAGTGTTACCAACAATCTTCGGGTGTCTAAGAACATAATTTTAATTATACTGTTATCAACGATTTTCGGGTGTCTAAAAACATCGTTTTGATTCCAGTGTTATCAACGATTTTCGGGTGTCTAAAGATTTTATTTTGATTCCAGTATTACCAACGAGTTTCGGGTGTCTAAAAACATCATTTTGATTATACTGATATCAACGATTTTCGGGTGTCTAAAAACATCGTATTGATTCTAGTGTTGTCAACAATTTTCGGGTGTCTAAGGATATCATTTTGATTCCAGTATTACCAACGATTTTCGAGTGTCTAAGAACATCATTTTGATTCCAGTGTTATCAACGATTTTCGGGTGTTGTTAGGAAGCGCTTGCTTAAACACTAGTAGCTGCTTGTATCAGACATTAATCTAACAGCTGCGTGTTGCTATAGGAGTGTCGTAGGCGCCAGAACTTTCGTCGACTTTCTAGGCCTTTAAATACCGCTGTTGCTGTACGATAGTTAGACACCGTTTGTTCGTTGCTTTGGTATGACCTTTTTGGGTCTTTGGTGGTCTGTTCAGACACCTTTTGTTTTGACACCGTTTGTCGGTTGGCGTTGATGTTCGTGGTGTCTCTTTCGCCTGTTTGGTGTTCGTTTGCTGGTGTTTCTTCCTTCGACGTTTGGAAGTCTTTCTTAGACTTGTTGAAGTTTGGCTGTCGAGCCGTCGTCTTGTCGTGCTGTTTTGTAAAGGTATGCATTTAGTTTAGAACCTAGTTAAGTATTTTCGCTTGTATATTGCTTGTCTACATATTAAATCTACTTTTTTTGTTACGACCCGAGGACTTTTTACTTTCTCCCTAGACTAACGCGTAACAAATGGGGGCCCGCCGATTCGCTAAATTCATCTTTTGATAGTAGGGTCTAACAAACCATTCTTTCTTTCAATAACTTTCGATAAAATTGGTGAAATTTTTCTTTCGGGGTCTGCTGGACGCCCGCGGTTTCTGTCAAATTGATTTAGGGGTCTAAATTTTCCCTTTTATTGCTAAATTCGTTCTTTGTGACATTTGGATTTTGGAACAGTTAAAAATTTCTGCTCGTATGCGCAGTTTTGTGAAATTTTGAAATTAGGAGTGTTTGGGTGGAGTGACGTTGGCTTGCTGCGCAATTAGTCATAATGGAGTCGCTAGGTGCGGAAAAGCCCGTTGAGTTGGACGATATAGTGGATATGTCGTTGGAAGACTTGAGGTTGCATTGTGAAACTTTGGGTGAGGAGGTTAAAGGTTTTAAGACGCAGTTACACAAAGTCGCGATAACGGCGACGTCACCGAAGAAAGGGAGTGCCCATTGGAAATTGAAAGCTCAGGCTAAGAAAGAGGCTGAGGAATTGGAAAAATTGAGACTCAAAGCAGATAGAGAATTTGAGTTACAGAAATTGAGAATTGCGGCAGATGTGGAAGAGAAAAAGGCTTTAGCGTTAGCAGAAGATGAGAAGAAGTTAGCGACTGAACTTCAATTAAAACGCTTGGAGGCTCAAGTTGAGAATGAAAAATTGGTGCTGCAGTTAGAAGAAAAGAGATTAGAGGATAGAGCTGAGGAGAGAAAATTGGAGGCACAACGACAAAGAGAGCAGAGTCAGTTAGAGGCGCAAATGAGGGCTGACGATGGAAAGAGAGATTTGGAGGCTAAAAAATTGGCCCTTGAAATGAAAAAACTTGAAATTGGGGAGCGTACATGGAGTGGTCATGAATCATTTAATTTTGGGTCAGCTAGTCAATTTGTGCCTAAATTCGACGATGATGATATTGCAGATTATTTGGCTTATTTTGAAAAAATCATGGCTTTACATAAGATCCCTGTAGAGAAATGGACGATTCTCTTACATCCCCAGTTAACTGGAAAAGGTGCGAAAGTGTTTTTTGCTTTGTCTATTGATGAGTGTGTGCAGTATGATGTGGTGAAAATGGCTTTGTTGAATGCGTATGAACGAGTCCCTGAATTCTATCGTAAGAGATTTCGATCCATGGGGAAGGAGAAATTAGAAACGTCCTCAGATTTTGCGTATAGGCTACAACTTCCATTTCAAAGATGGCTGGAAGGTCTAAATGCTTGGGACGATGTTAAACGCATGCGTGAGGTTTTCATGATGGAAAAATTTGTTGAAATGTTGCCTCTGGAAATTCGTAGATGGCTTGTGGATAAGCGTCCTGAATCTGTTTATGCTGCTGCAAAATTGGTCGATGAATATTCTGTGTTGTATGAACATGTGCCAGATGAAAATACTGGGGGGTCCCAGAGTGAATTTTTTGAGTTGAGAAAACGTTCGTCGTATCGGGGTGTTCAAAAAAGTGAAATTTCGGATTGGAGAAAACATTCGCCGCCTAGGGGTGGTCAAACGAGAGAAAATTTTGCTTGGGGTAGACGGTCGCAGAAAAGGTTTCGAGATGATGAGGTTGGGACTAGGGTCTCTTGTAATTATTGTCGAGCTATTGGACACAAAATTGGCTCGTGTGAGAAATTGAGGAGAAAGGAACGAAAGATGGATGAAAATTGGAGGGCGCCAATATCTGTGGGGTTGGTTCAAAATGTCTTGGCACCTGTTGTAGCGAATGATTGTGTCGCGTCAATTCCTACGGTGGATAAATTGTTTGCTCCGTTTTGTGTGAATGGTTCTGTTTTCAATGATCAAAATGAGAAACGTTTGGTCGTTTGTTTGCGTGATTCGGGTGCTTTGCAGAGTTTGGTTAGTCAGGAATGTTTGCAGTCAAATAAGTGGATTGATACAGGTGAATGTCGTTTATTGCGAGGTATTGGTGGTGTTGTTTTGGAACGACCGTTGGTCAAGGTGCGTGTTGACTGTGCGTTTGTACACGGTCAGGTGTTGTGTTGTTTGATGGATGATTTGCCTGAAAGTGTGTCAGTGGTAGTGGGCAATGATTTGGCGATGGATGCGCGTGTGGTTGATGTCGCTGTTACGACGCGGGCGCAGGCTAAAGTGTACGCTGTGGAGATGGATGAATGTGCACAGCAGGTGGGCAGTGATGCGTTGCCGCACGAGGTGATTTATGTGGACCAAGGTGCACTGAGTGTGTCTGCTGTCTCGGATGATTGCGTTTTGAATTTCAATGCTGGTGATTTAGATCGACTGTATGCGAATGAGAATGAAGGTACGTTGAATGAAACGCATATGTTTGAGTGTGTGTCGCGCAATGAATTTATTAAGCTCCAGCGTGAGTGTCTGGAATTGCAGCCTTTCTTTGCGTTAGCCGAGGTGAACGGAAATGTTGGAGCGAAGGAGTCACCCTTTGAAATTGTCAATGAAATTTTAGTTCGACATTGGGCTGATAAAATTACGCCGTATGGGATGGGCGTTACGCAGATTGTTGTACCTGCTACACTGCGACAGAAATTGTTGACGGTTGCTCATGATATGCCGTTATCGGGGCATTTGGGGACTCAGAAAACTCTGGATAGGTTGCTTAAACATTTCTGGTGGCCTCATGTGAATAGGTCTGTGCGTGCTTACTGTCGTTCAAGCGATGTGTGTCAGAGGTTAGGCAAAGGCAGTAAAACTTATCGAGCGCCTATGGTTCATGTGCCTGTTATGCAGGAAGTGTTTCAGCGTGTGGCGACTGTATGATCGTTGGTCCGTTGAGTGTGTGTGAACGGTCTGGTAACAGATTTATTTTGACTGTGATTGATTTGGCTTCGCATATTCCTTTTGCGTTTCCGCTTAGGAATCATACGGCTAAGGATGTTGCACGTTGTTTGTCTGAAGTCTTTACGTTTTTTGGTTTTCCGAAGGATTTGTTGTCGGATTGTGAATCTGAATTCATGGATGTTGTGAATGAGGTGTCTGGATTGAATGTGATCGAGTATGTGTTGCAGTTGCGTGAACGCATGCGAGTTGGTATGCAGATCGCAAATGATAACGCTGTGGTTGCTCGTGATAAATCCAAGAAGTGGTATGATAAACATACAAAAGAGATTACGTTTGATGAAGGTGAGAAGGTGTTGTTGCTTTTGCCTTTGATTGGTAAACCGTTGCAGACAAGGTATTGTGGCCCGTATGCGGTGATACGACGTTTGGGTTTAGTCGATTACTTGGTCAGTACGCCTGATAGAAGAAAGTCTGAACGGGTGGTACATGTGAATTTGATGAAACGTTATAATGATCGGGATGACGTTGTTGAATCCGTGAATCTGAATGAATCTGTGGCGCCTTTATTGGTGGTCGATTCTGTGTCTTGTGTGAATGCGGTGACGTTGGAGGATAAGGTGATGGATTGTGATGTGTCTGTTGAACTACGGAATGAATTGCGTGAGGTGTTGTATGCTTTTGAGCATGTGTTTAGTGATGTCCCTGGTAAAACGACTATGGCTGTGCATCGTATTGACTTGGTCGAGGTAAAAGAGGTTCCGTTTAAATGGTCGCGTGAAGCTGACAATGCATTCATTGAATTGAAATCGCGATTGGCATCTCGTCTTATATTGGTTCCGCCAGATTTTACGAAGCAGTTTTGTGTCAGTGTTGATGCGTCTCAGTTTTGTGTGGGAGCGTGTTTGTTTCAGGTTGTCGATGAGTTGGAGCGGCCGATTTGTTTCCTGAGCACATGGTTGCTGATGCTGACCGTCCTGAGCACATGGTTGCTGATGCTGACCTTCCTGAGCACTTGGTTGCTGTTGCTGATTTTTCTGGGCACTTGGTTGCTGAAGTTTTCAAGGAACGTTGCTGTGGCTGTGTGGTGACGAACTTTTCGACGCGTTGGTTCCGAACGTTGGTTCTGGACGATGTTTTTTGAACGTTGTACTTAGGCGTATGACTCTTTCTGTAGTTAAGTAATCAGAACTGTGCTGTTGTTATACTTCGCCGACCCTACGGGTCGTCTCGTGCGTTAAGGGGGGGGAATTGTTAGGAAGCGCTTGCTTAAACACTAGTAGCTGCTTGTATCAGACATTAATCTAACAGCTGCGTGTTGCTATAAAAGTGTCGTAGGCGCCAGAACTTTCGTCGACTTTCTAGGCCTTTAAATACCGCTGTTGCTGTACGATAGTTAGACACCGTTTGTTCGTTGCTTTGGTATGACCTTTTTGGGTCTTTGGTGGTCTGTTCAGACACCTTTTGTTTTGACACCGTTTGTCGGTTGGCGTTGATGTTCGTGGTGTCTCTTTCGCCTGTTTGGTGTTCGTTTGCTGGTGTTTCTTCCTTCGACGTTTGGAAGTCTTTCTTAGACTTGTTGAAGTTTGGCTGTCGAGCCGTCGTCTTGTCGTGCTGTTTTGTAAAGGTATGCATTTAGTTTAGAACCTAGTTAAGTATTTTCGCTTGTATATTGCTTGTCTACATATTAAATCTACTTTTTTTGTTACGACCCGAGGACTTTTTACTTTCTCCCTAGACTAACGCGTAACAGTGTCTAAGAACATCATTTTGATTCCAGTGTTATCAACGAGTTTTGGGTGTCTAAGAACATCATTTTGATTCCAGTGTTATCAACGATTTTCGGGGGTCTAAGAACATCATTTTGATTCCAGTGTTATCAACGATTTTTGGGTGTCTAAGGACATCATTTTGAATATAATTGTTATCAACGATTTTCGAATGTCTATAGTTTTATCAAAGATTTTCGGGTGTCTAAGGACATCATTTTGATTCCAGTGTTGTCAACGTTTGTCTGTTGTTTTAGGATATTATTTTGATTTCAGTGCTACCAACGATTTTCGGGTGTCCAAAGACTTAATTTTGGTTCCAGTGTTATCAACGTTTTTCGGGTGTTAAGGGTGTATCATTTTGATTCCAGTGTTGCAAGCAATTGTCGGGTGTCTAAGGACTTTATTTTGATTTTAGTTTTATTAACGAATTTCGAGTGTCTAAGAACATCATTTTAATTATACTGTTATCAACGACTTTCTGGTGTCTAAGGATTTTCGGGTGTCTAAGGATATTTTTTAGATTCCAGTGTTACCAACGATTTTCGGGTGTCTAAGGACATCATTTTGAAGATAGTTTTTAATAAAGATTTTCTAGTGTCTAAAAACATCAGTTTGATTATAGTGTTATCAACGATTTTCGGGTGTCTAAAGTCATCATTTGATTCCAGTGTTATCAACGATTTTCTGGTGTTTTAGGATATCATTTTGATTCCAGTGCTACCAACGATATTCGGGTGTCTAAGGACTTTATTTTGATTCCAGTGTTATCAACGAATTTCGGGTGTATAAAAATATCATTTTAATTCCAGTGTTGCAAACGATTGTCGGGTGTCTAAGAATTTTATTTGATTTTAGTGTTATTAACGATTTTCGATTGTCTAAGAACATCATTTTTTCTAGTGTTATCAACGATTTTCGGGTGTCTAAGGATATTATTTTGATTTAGTGTTGCCAACGATTTTCTGGTGTTTTAGGTCAAAAGTTTGATTCTAGTGTTATCAACGACCTGCTGTTTTGAAGTTGACTTGACTATTATTATAATGGAGATCCGCGGAACACTGTTTTAGCCCCCCCCTCGCCTCCCCCCACGTTCCCCCTTCTGAGCTGAGACCAAACTTCGCTCATGAGTCTGCAAATAAAGCGAGTCAAAAGTACAGTGTACCTGCAGGCCGTATGCCAGAGCTGAAAGTGAGCCGGTTCTGTCAGGCTCTGCGACCCTGGATTGATTTTCGTGACCTGCTGGTGCCGGGTATCAGCCGGGAAACAGGTCTTAACAATTTGTGGGCAAACAACTAAAAAAACGGGTCGTCAAACAAAATAAATCGGTAAAAATGTTATGATTTTAAAATTTTATGGGCAAATGATTAAAAAAAGGTCGTTAGGTACCAAAAATGGGAGAAATTTGTGCAATAATATTCTGGGCGAATGACCAAAACAAGATTTCTGAAAATTTTCGGCTCAAAGCCTTCGGCTCGTCCGTCAAAGTCAGACCAGGCAACTTTAAAAACCACTTTTCAGCCTTGGGCTAGGCCTACCTGTAGAATTCATGTTTTCTACAATATAAAAGCCTATGATATACATTTACTGTAGGCCTACTCACCATATTGGCAGGAAATCAACTTCGTAAATGTTATGCTTCAGAACCCTTTTCAGAGAATCTCTTGCTGCCTTGGGCCCCGCACATCCTAGGGCCGGGTTTGACCACAAACTTGGGGACCGTTACCAAGCCCCCAAAGTCTCACCATGAGTGCTGCTGCTAATTGAAAACCCCATTTCGCATGTGATTGTATAAGACTACAGGTGTAGCCCCTCAGCCGGCCGGCGGGCTACATAATATATTATGGTATACATAACCTCGTGACGGGTCGGGGGGGGGGGGGGTATTTGGCAAAATATTATATGCGGTGGATTCTATTAGGATAAGCCCTCTACGCTATGATTAGTGATTTCATAGCTGATTTCATTGTCGTTGGTCACTGTCTAGCTTTCTTTTTCAAAGTTAGCAGTTGTAGAGATTTTCCTCGTTTTGTTTTGGGGGGGCTGAGCCGCCGATAGGGGGGGCTTAGCCCCCCTAGCCCCCCCTGGCGCCGCCACTGTAAGTAATAATAATCTCAAGTAGAACAGTTTCTGTCGTGTCATTGTTTAGTTTAAGTTTTAACGTTGAATATCGACCATGCTAGTTCCAAACAGGAAGTGACGTCAGTCCATAGATTACATATAGTATCTTGAGTCACAACATTGACAATGTTCATTCCATGACACCTTCCCTCTTAAGTGATAAAGTCTCTAAACCTAACAGGTGGTTTCACAGAACGTCCTGAACGAGTACTCTGTAGGCAACTCTTGACAGGTGGAGGCAAGAGGACTAGAGTAGATTCTCTTGGAAGCATGACGTTTGGGGTCGAGTCCTTTGGTGGCATGAAGATTGGAGTTGAGTCTTCCTCGACCAGCGGCTGACAGTCTGGAGGTGGATCAATCGTGCGAACCAAGTCGCGACGATTCCGACGAAGAGTTGATCCATCTTCTGTATCTATGATGTACGATCGAGGTGTAATGTGTTTGTCTCTAACTACACCTGAGCGCCATTGACCATTATGATTTACTCGAATGGTATCTCCTTCATGCAGAGGTTGAAGTGCTTTCGCATGTCTGTTGTAAAACGTTTCTTGTTTTGATTGACGTGTCTTCAGTTCTGGCACGGCATTCCTTGACATCGGCTGCAGACGAGAAGGCGTAACTGGAAGTTTGGATCTCAAAAGCCGACTCATCAACAGTTCAGCAGGACTATATTGCAAACCTGATATTGGTGCATTCCTGTACTGCAACAAGGCTATGTACATGTATGGATCAGAGCCATCTTTCTCTGCTTTTTTCAGAAGTGTTTTCACTGTCTGTATGGCCCTTTCCGCCATTCCATTTGACTGAGCATAACGTGGGCTTGTTGTTGTGATTTTGAATTTCCACGATGTTGCAAATGTCTGCATTGCTGCACTTGCAAAGGGCATGTTATCTGCCACCATCTCACAAGGTATTCCATGGCGAGCAAAATCGACTTCAAGTGAGGTATCAGTGAATTAGCTGTCTTTCCTTGAAGTAGACAAACTTCCGGGTACTTTGAGTAGTAATCGACAACCAGTAAATAATCATTTCCAAAAAGTTGAAAGATATCTGCGGCGACCTTTTCCCAAGGTCGTTCTGGCACTGGATGAGGGATTAGTGGTTCCTTCTGTTGATGTCTGCAGAATGCATTGCATGTGGTACATTTACCAACATATTTTTCTATGTCTTGTGACAACCCTCGCCAGAACAAACATGAACGTGCAAGACCTTTGCATTTCTCAATACCAAGGTGACCTTCATGCAGTAGAGCCAGCATTTCATGACGCATTGTCTGTGGCACTATCAGCTTTCCGTGCAAAAACATGAGGCCATCAAGTTCATATATGCCTGAAGCCATTTTGCGGTATTGTTTCAACTCCACTGGTAGATCTTCTGTAGATTCAGGGAACCCTTCTTGGACCATAGTTTGCAGACAGACCAAGACAGCATCATGCAAAGTCTCCTGGCGAAATTCTTCCAGTCGTTCTGGGCTGGCTGGAAAATTGCTGAGCAACGCATGTACGAGAACCTCAAGGTCTTCTGTAAGGTCATCCGAGACTTTTGTATCCTCTGCGATGTATGCTCGAGACAACGCATCTGCTATGAGCATTTTGCTCCCAGGCAAGTATTCAATTGTGAGCTGGAATTTTAACAGTCTGAGCAGCATTCTTTGAAGCCTAGGTGATGTGTCACAGATTGGCTTTCTGAACATTGCTTCCAAAGGCTTGTGATCGGATTGGACTGTTGTCTTTCTGCCGTAGACGTAGTGTGAAAATCTCTCACAGGCAAACACAATTGCTAGCAGCTCTTTCTCTATTTGTGCATTTTTTCTCTCTGCTGGAGTCAAAGATCTGGATGCATAGGCATTTGGCTGCCCATCTTGCAGGAGACATGAACCAAGACCTGTAGACGATGCATCAGTCTGTATCATCAGTACTTTGTTTGGGTCATAGTACTTCAACGTTGCTGCCTCACTAATCAATTGTTTGATCAGATGCACAGCATTTTCATGTTGGTCTAACCAGTGCCATGCAATGTCTTTCTTTAGTATTTGCCGTAATACGTCCGTGTTGGAGGAAAAGTTTGGTACAAACTTAGACAAATACGTGACCATTCCCAAGAATCTTTGCAACTCTTTCTGGTTGGTTGGAGATGGCATGTTGAGTATTGCCTGAACTTTGACATCATCTGGACGTACACCAGTACTTGAAAGGATGTGACCCAAATATTTGACTTGCTCAACCTTGTACTGTATTTTCTTTTGGTTGAATTTCACTCCATTTTTCTGTGCACGATCCAAAACTTGTTTTAGAATTCGATCATGTTCCGAGTCATCAGCTGCAGCTATAATCAGATCATCGAACACAATGTTCACACCTGGAATGTCACCGAATAATTCATTGCTTCTTTTCTGAAAAATCTCGGGTGCGGAAGAAATTCCAAAAGGCATGCGCAGCATGGAATAACGACCAAATGGAGTGTTAAAGGTGCACAAGCGACTACTCGATTCATGTAGCTTGATCTGCCAGAAACCATCTTTCATGTCAATAACGGTGAAGACCGATTTCCCAGATAATTTGGCTAGGACATCCTCACATGTTGGGATGCGGTAGTGTTCTCGTTTAATGGCTTTGTTAAGGTCTCGTGGATCCAAAAATAAGCGAAGAGAACCATCTTTTTTCTCAACCACAAGCAAACTGTTCAACCAGGCAGTAGGCTGATCTTGTTTTGTGATCACTTCTAACCTTTCCATTTCCATCAGTGTTTTCTTTAATTTATCTTCAAGTGCAAGTGGAACTCGTCTTGGGGCTTGAACAACAGGTGAAATATTATTATCAATTTTAATATGATATGTACCTGGCATTTGTCCTAGTCCGGTGAACACGTCCTTGTAGCCGTCGAGTATATTCGAAGAATTATTTGCCTCTGACAGGGAATCAATTCTCTGCACAATGTTCAGAGCTATGCAACTGCGCAGACCAAGGAGAGTTGGAGCGTTCTGTTTTGTAACGAAGAAATCAGCTTCCACAGTCCCACCACTGGTCTTTGCTGTAACAGAGACTATTCCCATTGGAGTTATCTTACTGTTGCCATATGCAGTCAGTGTCGTTTTGCAAGGTTTTATTTTAGGACGGTTAGCAAGACTGTTCAGAGTAGACTGTGCCATAACATTTGCTTCAGCACCTGTATCAAGTTTACATTGAACCAAATTCCCATATATGTTTATATCTTTCCACCAGCCATCAGTTCTTTGTCCCACTGATAGTACTCCTACAAAGAAATTCTGGACATTATCATCATTGACTGAATAAACCACTTTCTGAGTAGAGTTCTGTTTCAATTCTCTTCCTGTGTTGCAAGATCTCTGAGGACTTTTGAACATGGTTGGTTCAGATGAAGTGCTTTTTGAACGACACACTTTCTGAAAATGGTTAGGTTTTCCACATTTCATGCATTTTTACCAAATGCTGGACATGCTCTGGGTTTATGTGAGCCACCACATTTGGAACAGGCAATGTCATTGGAGTGGACGTTATGTATTCTAGCATTGAAACTCGTCTCACCTTGAATGGACTGCAGTTGTGCTTTTGTCGACTCAGCCGCTCGACAGATGTTCAACGCCTTCAGAAGGTCAAGGTCTGGCTCTCGCAGCAAACGTTCCTGAAGACGAGCATCCGGACATCCCAAGACAATTCGGTCACGAATTAGACTTTCGGTCTGATTGCCGAAATCACATGACTTGACCTTTTGACGGAGTGTAGTGACGAATGTATCAATCGACTCACCCGATGCCTGGGTCGATCTCCAGAAGTTGTAGCGTTCAAAGACGACGTTTTTACGAGGCGAGCAGTACTCTTCGAATTTTGAGAGCGCAGGTTGGAGTTTTCCAGATTCTCCCTCAGTAAACGCGAATGTGTTATACACTGCGAGTGCGTCATCTCCAACGATATGGAGAAAGATAGCCAACTGGAGGTCGTCTGGCTTTTGGTCTGACCCTGACGCCTTCATAAAGTTCTGGAATTTCTGTTTCCAATTTTTCCACGACTCTTCTAAGTTAACACTGTTCATATCGAGCGAATTAGGCTGCTTGAAAAGTTCCATTGTTCCGTGTCACGTGCGTTATCAGTATCCACGAAAACGATTAAAGTCACGTTTGTTCACGACGCCATGTTACGTTCTAACCTTTATGTAAGAACGCGAGGTTTACTTAAATCACTTTGTTTAATTATTAAAGTAGTAACTAAGTAATAATAATCTCAAGTAGAACAGTTTCTGTCGTGTCATTGTTTAGTTTAAGTTTTAACGTTGAATATCGACCATGCTAGTTCCAAACAGGAAGTGACGTCAGTCCATAGATTACATATAGTATCTTGAGTCACAACATTGACAATGTTCATTCCATGACAGCGTCTTCAGAGAATTAAGTCGCAGTCGATTTGACGAAAGCCAAGAAGTAAGGGTGCCAGAAGCGCAGACCATAAGTCGGACAGTTTTGGCAGCGTCCTCAGCAAAGCAATGGGCATATGATTGCACATCATCAGCATAGGAGTGACTTCGCAGTGAGCAAGAAGTGAGCAAAGAGTTAATGTCCGCAGTGAAGAGGATATAGAGCAAGGGCCCTAGTACAGAACCTTGCGGAAGGCCGACTGGAACGGGGATCCAAGGGGAACGAGTGGAGTGAAAGACAGTGGAAGAGAAGCGGTCTGTTAGATAAGAAGTTAGCCAGAACACAACCCTAATTTAGAAACCCCACTATGTGTTAGTTTGTATGACAGTACGCAGTAGACTGTTGATAAATCATTGTCGTCATCATATGTGCCTGAGTTTATTATATCTGACCAATCAAACTTTGTTTCATAAATCTCTCAAGTCTGTTTCTTTTCCCGTGACTGGGCTGGTACTGCTCCTGAGTAGGTTTCCTGAAGGGACGCTATAGTCCACGAAATAAAGGAATGGATATCTATCTTGAATTTCAGGGGTTTTATCGTCAGTTAATATGACGCTGTGTAAAGAAATATTGCAATTTATAGCACAGATTAATTTTGTTGTTTCTCATGCATTGTGACCATGTGAACAACAGTTTTAAGATGCTGGTTAGTATGATGAACGCATCGGTATTAAATAAATAATTAATGTCATTTGGTTTGAGGAGACATTGAGCCCATAATAGTAAGAACAATTTGTTCGAATACCAGTAAGAGAGTTTTAGGAAAATAACTGAGTGTCAGACTATGATCCACGTGACTTTGGGATATGAAAAGCAAACTTTGCTACGGGACCCTATAAGAGGTTGAACAATGCTCACCTTGTGAATACCGCATGTCTTAATTGCTGCAATGGTATTTGATCTATCTTTGTTTTTTGTTAGTAGGATTTCCGTTCAGAATATCACAGAATTGATGCAGCAGGTGGCACAAGGAATGGCATATCTCGAGAGTCGCAACTTCGTCCATCGAAATCTTGCGGCCAGCAATGTCCTACTGGCCAACGAACATCTGGCAAAGATCAGCGATTTTGGCATGAGCAAAGCACTTGGCATCGGAAATGAATACTACACGGTAGAGACTTGATTTGCTTTCTGAAATTAAAGTATAACCTACATGTATAGCAGGTGTCTTGGAAGGGCTGGCAGACATTTCCCTTATGTTTTTTTTATGATGATCCAGAATAGTTTGCTTGGCTCTGGCGCTTTGGATGTTCTCATGTACGCAGGGCTTTTTTAACGTGCAGTTGTACACAAAATGTGCAGGTATAAATGGATTTGTGCAGTTGTAGAAGCATTTCTGTACACCTAAAACCAGCAAAAAGGTCATTGGCTTTCGATTGGAAGCATAATTTACCATGGATGATGGGAAAGGAAAAGAGTTGTGCAGTTCTAAAAATTACTTTAAAACAGCCCTGCATGTACGATAAGCTTATCCTTAATTCTTCGGCATTTTTTCTAAACACACAGGCTGAAGCAGCCGGTTTTTGGCCGTTGAAATGGTATGCGCCAGAATGCATCTACTTCTACAAGTTCAACTCTAAATCAGACGTCTGGAGCTACGGTGTAACACTCTGGGAAGCCATGTCATATGGAGTGAAGCCATACATGGTCTCTTTTTTATTTATGTAGCTGCTCAATCTAGCATCAGTGAGGTCTGTGTGCTGTGACCGAATTAGCACGTCAGTGATGAAAGCGTGTAGCCTACTAGGCTAAGCGACTGGAGAAATAATGTAGCTTGTGGTCAAAGTATATCTATCTATCTATGGAATTTTCATAGCACCCGTTCAGGATAACTATTCCGAGACACTGCCGATCCAGGATCGGCCAAATAAAAACAGCTAGACAGGCAAGACGGACTAGAACATAAGTCAGAGTTTGGGAAACTGAGCTTATGGTGTGTTGAAGACTTGCCCATAGATAGCCTAGCCACTGCTTTGAAGTAAGACGTATCTAAGTTTGGGCACCTCCACATATGGCACTTGCCCTCCCATAGAAAATTTACACCTACTTTTAAATACACCCTTTTCGTGTTTACCAAATTTCCTTGCTTGAAGGCACTATTGATTCAAAAATACACGATGTGAAACTGATAAATTTACACTTAAAAACCTCTATGAGATATACCCAAGTTTTTAATGTTTTGCCTCGCATTTTTCAATGCATTGCTAAGCAAATTAATCGCTACCATCGCGTTTTACCCCATTTTGTGGGCGCCTGTGTATCTAGGGACTGTTTTAGGATATTTAAGGGTGTCTCTCGTGCTGTCTGGGTTTGAAAGCAAAACCTGTTTACTCTGACATTTTGTTTTTATAGGGCATGAAAGGCGCTCAAATCGTTGAGATGATCGACAACGAAAGGCGACTGGATAAACCAGACAAATGTCCTCAGGCAATGTACGACCTGATACTCAAATGCTGGCAGAGAAAGTACGTTTCCGTTTCTTATATATTATTATGTGCTGTTATTGTTTAATATATGCTTGAAAGAATATTGAGATGTATTTAAATAATGAACATTGAGGGTTGTCCAGTGTGCAATCTAGACGTCTCTGGTAGGGGACACTTCCACAGGAATGAGATTTCCCAGAAAAATTCGTGAGGCGTTGTATAGGCCTACATGTAAAAATTCCCCAGAAAAATTAAACGTGCAGCAATTTCTCTCCCCCACCCCCTGAAACTATTCAACAGGTGCTGGTGACATAAATATATATATATATATAAATTAATGGAATTTGATTGGAAGACTATAAGAAAGAAACAGAGGTTCCTGGTATAACTCGTGCTGAGATATTATTTGGGGCTCTACTGTTTCTACCCAATGTCTCATGACTTTTTCAGTTCTTTGCACTGGGAGCACCTCTGATTAGTTGGTACTGCGAGAGGTGCTTTATAAATCCGTGAATAGAATAATAAAATACTAGGGTCAGATTGTATGATAAAAGCATTGCATATGGATGAAACTTCAATTGTCATCCACTCTATTGGTTTTTTTCACAGAAGTGAAGACCGACCTACGTTTCAGGAGATTGCTCGGCAGATGGGAGCATTCCAATAGTTTGTGTGCGTCATCGTTGTATTGTTTCTGTTAAGTTTGTTACAAACCTCAGATCATTCGTTGCGGAAGAACAGCTTTCAATTTTTGGCGACGGATCTAACTGTGTGTGCACCTGTGTCGTTTTATAGCAGTGATGGATGGATCGTCTGTAGGGTAGTCCCAAAATCACGAATTCACGGAAATCACGGAAACCGTGAATTTTGCCGTTTGCCGTGATTTCCGTGAATTTCGCCGTTTGCCGTGATTTTCCGTGATTTTTCACATTTTCAGTACTTTTTTTAATAAAAACACGTCAAAATGGCGCCCACGACCAAAAACAGCGCGGAACCATTAAATTCATCTAAGATTTTCTGTGCGGAACCATTAAATTAATGTATGAATTTCTGTTTTAGGGAGTGAATAACGTCGCTGACAAGTGAATATTCATTCATAAATACTCGTTTATGCTAAATTTCAAAATAAAAATCGACTGAATACAGAAATTGTGACTGAAATTTTTTTTCGCGGCACCGTGAATCACGGTGCCGTGAATTTTTGCATTTCTGCAAAAGTAGGCCGTGATTTTTTCACTTTTTGACCGTGATTTTGGGACTACCCTAATCGTCTGGTGCGAATTTAGCAGGCTATTTTAGTCGTATACAGGCGGCCTATCATAATATTATGACGTCAACCAGAATCTATAATGAGCTCCCGTTGAATGGTTAGTCTAATTAAGAAGGTATGAGATGAAAACATCACAATCTATCACGACTGCTGGCACTAAACGAATTTTGTTTGGCTAGACTACAACCTTTTCTCTACTGAAATTTTTGTAAAATTTAACTAAATGTTAGCAACTAATTTTTGTAAATAAGTTGACTAAGCTAAAAGCACTTGGTTAAACAAGTTAAACTTTTCCCAACTTTTTGACAGACTGAAACATAATTATTCACAATAACAGAGGTTAAGTTAAGTGAGCGTATCCTAGCTGTAATAATGCAGAGAGGGACAATGACAGTTTCACTTTCAAGCTCAACAGTGGCGTAGCTAGGAATTTATCATGGGGGTTTATGGCCGGCTGCCCTGTTTTTTGTCTTTCTTATTTAAAATTAATGGATAAATAACCTTTAAAAAACTTTTTCCCTAAGCCAATGGAATTTTAACCCCTAAACCCCCTTGTCTACGCCACTGATGTAGCCTGATGTAGGCCCTATAAAAACAACGTCCATACGTTTAAGTCTCACTTAATTTGAAAAATACACGTTTTGTACTGTTCCATGGTAATCTAAAACCAGTATCTCGTCAAGAAAAAGAAAGTATAGGCTAATGGACAACAGGGAAGTCTTGAAAATGGAAAGCACCATATTTATTGGTGTTTGTGTAGATCGGCATCTGCAATGGAATCAACATATTCACACGTGTCTAATAAATTAACAAAAATGTAAGTGTCCTGTCACGAATTAAGCACAATTTGACTTAATCAGTTCACCAACAGGTATACTAGGCCTATAATACTGTTATTTTCCCTTATCTATCGTACATTAGCAAATGTTAAGGCTCAGATTATTCCTCCATAATTTTTAAAACGACTTGAGATTCTGCATAAACGAGCCACACGTGTGACTTCGTAGATATCATGGTCCGATTATAGCCTTCTCTGAAAGTACTAAATGAATATTTTTTCAAGGAACATAATATTATATTGAAGTTGGTTGATATTACAAAATCTCAAATTGGACTATTCATTGTGGATTTCTTCCATTGAGGGTGAAACCATCCATGCATGGTCAATGGTCATGAAACAATAACATCGTGTAAATATCGAACCCCAGGTGCACGGATGAGGGCTAGGCTATTTTCTATTAAGTGCTCGGGTACATCACTTTGGAACTCTCTTCCTCCTGATTTGAAAAGCAAAATAATGCACGTGACTCAGTTCATAGCTACATTTAAAAAATGATCTATTGTTTATTGAAAACATACAATAAAAGATTGATTGATTGTTTTTCGTTTAGGATTTTAATTCTTTGGTAGGCCTAATTGTGTTATAATTTGTTCGCAATTTGCATTTTCTATGTTCTACTGCAGGCTCTTGGTTCTTCGATTGCTTCAGTTATTCGAAAAGTTTATTCCAGACAAAGTTAGTTAGGCGTATTTACATTTGTAATCAGATTGACGTTTAGGCTATAATCACCTTGATCGTAACAAATGCATAAAAGAGGAGCACTTCTGAATTTGCGGCATTTCATATTCGTTAGGGTTGTCCTGTAGACGACAGCTGCAGATTTATCTCGAACTTCCTGCTTTTGTTTCATTTCTAAATAATATTTACCTGAGATTTCTGTTCATTTTTTGTTGTTGTTGTTACATGTAATGTCAATAACGACTGTATATATATGGCGTTTTAAAGAATTTTTTAAACTGCACAACCCGGAATTTGAATTGGTGATGCTGCTTAATATTCCTGAGAATTACCGGGAACATAACGTCATGCGAGACAGGTCTATTAAACGAGAAGTGTGGGAGTCCTCGATGCACGTTTACCTAACTAAACTGGTCAGCAGTTTATTACCAGCACCACTTCAAGAGAAACTCCTCAGAGGCGCTCCCGACATGATAGCACCAAAACACGAACCAAGGAAATTGTCTTCAAACGCTTGGCGAAAAGGGAAATAAGCTTTTTTAAACTGGATAATCTTTAAACGAGCCTACATTTCATGCAAACCAAGCGTAATTCAATGTCAGTTTAATACCAGCGTCAAAATACTGCTAGACTACACTTATCCGGCTGCCAGCCCATGATCCAGTACTCGCTCACGTCGTTAGGGGGGGGGGCAGGACCACGGCCCTCTAAGAAAAACAAAACTAGAAGGTCGTGTCAGGGTGAAGCCTTCTCTCTGTGACGCAAAATCTCTCAGCATCTATCTCCCTCCGAGCATACGATACACTACGATCACGTCGATCTGTGCATGGCATCTGTAACAGTTCGAAAAAGGATTTCTGCTCGACTTAAGACACAATTGCTCTGTGATCCCCAGACCCCAGGTAGCCTACATGTATAAACTGGAACACACCTGTGTTGCTTGAACAGTGCTAAACAAGTGCTCTGATTAATTATATGCGATTCGTGCATGCGCAAAATTAAACTAGTGCATGGAGCAGAAGCAAAGGAACCAGCCTGCGAGATTTATAGAGAAACCAGGTCATTCATCGATAACTGTGTCACACTTTCACTTTCACCAATTCGGAAACTTCGACTGACGTTTAATCCAATAAGACAGGACGGTGTTGAGCATAGAACAGAGTAAGACAACCTTTTCGTGTTTTGTTTCAGTCTTTAGTATCGTTTAATTACGTACTAAGTTCAATTCTTGTATGCGATTTTATTGTTATAATCAATTTTACGCTGTTTTGCAAGGTAGCCTATATAGATCGTCATAATTAGGTTGAAAGGAATATAGGTCCAGGCTCGCAGCCTTCTATTAATGATAATAGAGGGTTCTACTTGGCCTATTTGATGCAATAATTGGTGAATGTAAGAAGATAATTAACCTACGGATTAATGCAAGGTTTTTTATACTCTTTAATTAGACTAAACACATTTGGTAATGCAATACCTGGATACGAGAATGCTAGGATTCATTTGATCCTAACCTAATCGTTCAAATAAACAAGGTGTCACGACAACTGGTCCACCGACAACTCGTCCAACGACAACTGGTCCAACGACAACTCGTCCAACGACAACTGGTCCAACGACAACTGGTCCCCATACAATTCGTCCAACGACAACTCGTCCACGAAATATTGATTCATCGACAAATGGTTAACGACAAAATGTTCCCTGAAAATGTTTTAGTCGATGGTTTTTGCAGCTGAATTAAAACCTGAATTGATAAGAAAACGTTTGAAAAATGGAAGCTGGATGAGGGTTCTTGTACAGATGAAATAGAAGCTGGACTTATGAATAGAACGCTTGGGAAATAGAAGTTGGATGAAGGTTCTTTTACAGGTGAAACAGAAGCTGGATTAATTAAAAACCGCTTAGGAAATGGAAGCTGGATCAAAGTGTTTTAGATCTGAAATAGAAAATATAGATGCATGTTGAAGTACATGAATGAAAATAATCAATCCAGCTTCCAATTAGGCTAGAAAACCATGAAAGTCTTTTCATAAATCCAGCTTCTATTTAATAAATTAAGATCCTTCGTCCACCTTCCATTTCTCAAGCGCTTTCTCATTAATCTGGCTTCTATTTCGGTGGACGAGTTGTCGTTGGGCGAGTTGTCTAAGGACCAGTTGTTGTTGGACCAGTTGTCGATGGCCTTCAGTTATCAGCAGAATTTAGCTTCCAATTAGGCTAGAAAACCATGAAAGTCTTTTCATAAATCCAGCTTCTATTTAATAAATTAAGATCCTTCGTCCACCTTCCATTTCTCAAGCGCTTTCTCATTAATCTGGCTTCTATTTCGGTGGACGAGTTGTCGTTGGGCGAGTTGTCTGGGGACCAGTTGTTGTTGGACCAGTTGTCGATGGCCTTCAGTTATCAGCAGAATTTAGGCGCACACGCTTCTCATCGTAGGATAATCAGCAGTCATAAACTTGAAGGGCAAATATCTCTTAAATTTCCAATTGTTGATCTAAGTCGATTCAAACAACGTTATGACTTTATCCGATATGCATAGAGTTTTTAGTGTACAACATATTATTGAAAATAGTAAACTTTTTGCACCAAAATTTAATTAATACCATTGAATTTAAATAATGACATTCAGCTTTGTCGCAGCATCTGTCCATTCTGTTTCATACGATTTCCAAAAACGGAAAATGGCGGACGTAGGAGAGAAGGCTGCAGAACAACTTACAGAAATAACCGAAAGTCCAATCTGCATGAGTGATTTCACCGATCCCAGAATGCTGCCATGTATTCACACTTTCTGCTTCGAATGCCTGAAACACACTGAAGAAGAGGCGCAGATGAAACCAGGAGACAAGATGCCCTGTCCGTTGTGTCGGAAAGAGTTCGTCATTCCAGTCGGGGGAATGAATGGTGTTCAGAAGACTACGTTACAAGTTGGGAGTCCAGCCATCATCCTCTGTGACATGTGTAACGTCAGAAATAATGGCAAAACAAGTGAAATACCAAAAACCTCAACGAGATACTTAGAATGCCAAGATAACTACTTCGATAGCTGCGTAAAAGTTCATCAATGTCAGAAACTTAGCAAATATCACCAATTGGTACAAATTGGAAGCGAGTCTGAATCAGAAATGTTACTTGCTAGAGCAGACGATTTGGAAAGAGATCACGTGGCAATCATTGGTCGTCCACATCAATCAGTGGAAGTTTCTTTTCAAGCAGCAGATTTGATTGAAGTTGCACAGAAGTCTAAGAAGAACTTGGTTGGAGAAATAAAAGGTGAGTTGTATCAGAATCTTTAGTTGAGTGTTCCTTCCACTTAAGCTTCAGTTTCTTTGGTTCATGAATGTTCTTTGTTCTGTCGTTTATGTTGTCTAAATTTGTTGGTCTGCCCAACATCAACAAACTTCAAGTTCAGGTCTACTAATTATTTATCTAAATGACTCGTAGACTCACTCCTGTAATCGAATTATGGTTTGAGGATGCGATTTTGTTTAGTGGAATCGATCAGTTGTGGTGTTACTCATTAAGAAAACATACAAGAAAAATAGTCGTTAATGTTACAATGGAGTGTCTCTTCAAGTTGATCGAAAGAAATTCTGTTGAAAATATCTCAGAAGTGTTGTTTTTTCACAATGAGGTCTAAACAAATAATTTAAATGAATAAACGGGAACGTATAAGAATCTTGAATTCCGTCAACCGACTGTTCTATCGCTATAATTTTATCTGTAGCCTCTGATTTCTGTCATTAGTTCTTTTATTCTTACGTGTTTTCTCTGTTTTATGACCGCTCGACCTTTCCCCATCCCCGTTCTTTCGCCGTCGGCTCCAGTTCCTTGCACGCGCTCCATACCTTTCCTGCTGTACTCGTAGTATAAACAGAGTTGAAAGTGCAAAGAGACTCGGATTAGAGTTGGGATATGA
This sequence comes from Lumbricus rubellus, assembly GCA_945859605.1. NCBI lineage: Eukaryota > Metazoa > Annelida > Clitellata > Crassiclitellata > Lumbricidae > Lumbricus > Lumbricus rubellus. The sequence goes on from OX243817.1 coordinate 2,981,811, forward strand.
TAGATAGATAGATGGATGGATGGATGGATGGATGGATGGATGGATGGATGGATGGATGGATGGATGGATGGATGGATGGATGGATGGATGGATGGATGGATGGATGGATGGATGGATGGATGGATGGATGGATGGATGGATGGATGGATGGATGGATGGATGGATGGATGGATGGATGGATGGATGGATGGATGGATGGATGGATGGATGGATGGATGGATGGATAGATAGATAGATAGATAGATAGATAGATAGATAGATAGATAGATAGATAGATAGATAGATAGATAGATAGATAGATTGATGGATCGATAGACACACATACATGTACATACATACATACATACATACATACATACATACATACATACATACATACATACATACATACATACATACATACATACATACATACATACATACATACATACATACATACATACATACATACATACATACATACATATTTTGTTAAGATGGCAGCTTCGCAATTTAGACTGTAATAAAAAATTAAAGTGACTGTATTTGTCCTACGTAATGGTCAAGGCAACTGGAATTTTGTTAGAGACTCTAAATGTTCTTATGTGTTCTAAATGTTTTAAGTGTTCTAAACGCAAAGCAAACAAAATTATCTGATATTAATAAACATACCTGTTAGTTTCAATGTTCACAACAATTAAAGCAAATGGAAGTTAATTCGCACAAATAAACACCCGCATAAATGTCTTATTTTAACTTCTCTTCATACATACATACATACATGCATATACGCATACATGCATACATGCACACATGCATACATGCATGCATACATACATCTCTATTAGGGGCATACTGTATTTTCGTGACACCAGTTATAGACTCAACGCACCTTCAGTTTCCTTGTATAGGCCCTACGCCTTTAAATGCTGTTGATATCTATTTGCCTCAAAAACATCAGCCTCGTCTGACCTGCCCTTCAAAATCTGGATGCTCTCGTCCTTACTCAATTGCATTGGACAATATTCCCGTCTTCATTGGAATGCACCGACGCAGCTCGTCGTTATCTGTACATTTGTTCTTTCGGAACGGCTTCTGTCACATGTGTGCCGTCATCTTCATGTGAAAAAATAGGTAGGCCTATGTTTATATTCTGAAGGAATAAGTAAATTAGAAAATACAATCTTGAAAGTAAAAGTTATTGAATTTTTGATTGTCCCAACAGCAACCACTTCAGTGTTTGAAAATTATGCAATTGTTGTTGGATTAAATGATGGTACGACCATAACGAAGAATGTCACCATAACGAAGGATGTCATCAAAATAAATCTGCATCGGCCAAATGAGATCTCAACACATGAAAAGGTACCAACCATAATGACGAGGGAGGCAGTCGCAGCCGTTTACTGTAACACGATGTACATCACTGGAGTCGGAATCAATGCAGATGAAATCTGGAAATACATTTTTGCTTCTGGTTGGATGAAATGCGCTTCATTAGTTCAAGGTCGACGTAGACACAGCGCAGCGTTTATCGATGAAGTTTTGTACATCTGTGGAGGATTGGTGGATTCTAATAGAAGCGTTCTAGACAGCGTTGAAGCATACAACGCAATCATCGATAAATGTACAGCTGTTGGAAAGTTGGTTCACCGTGTCAAAGCCTCAGGTAACTGTGTTCCATACAAGAGTTCACTTTATATCTTTGGTGGAGGAAATAAGTATAACAAAGCGTTGAATTGCGTCCAGGTGTACGACACAAAATCAAGCACATGCTCTGTTTTGTCCAAACCAATGCCACAAGCTCGTTTCTTGATGAGAGCTGTACTTTGGGAGACAACTGTAATTTTGTTTGAGCGTGATACTTGTTTTATATTTAACTTTGAGACGGAGACGTGGCAAGAAAGGAGACAGTTCAAGACTGGCGTTGATCACTCTGGTTTGATTTTTGAGAATGGAAAAGTCTTTGTCATCGGAGGAGAAGAATGTAAAACAGGTAAAGATGGCACAAGAACGTGCAAATGCAGAGACGACATCCGTTATGTCCATCTACAGAATATCATCGATGATGAACTTATTGAATGGAAGATTCACGCGAAATTGCCAATGCCATCTCTTGTACATGCTTGCGCAATCATGCGAGCTATAAACTAGGAAATGCTGCTGACAATTTTTTTGCTACGGTTTACTGTAATCGGACCTATCTCTAATGAATTTATAGACTTCTGCAGGCCACGGACCGACAATTAATTGTTGAAACTCGCGGACCGCTAACTTAAATGGCATGCGCAAACGAAAGGATGTCCTATGACGTTTATCTATATAAATAAAAATGAAACTTTCCATAGTTTGTGTAAAGTGTTCTCTAAAAGTACCGCACAGATTGCTTTGAAAATTTAACAAAACCTTCCATTCCTATAGAAGAGTTTCCATTTTTCTTTTTATCCGAAAAACCCAATCTTTTCCACAAAAAGTGAACTTTGCATTCCGCTCGACCGCCATTTGCAAATTCAACAAAGCCGAAGGTTGCCAGATTTCCGAAACGCCTTGACCAGTGACAGCGACCAGACGAAACATGAATGAGGTCGCGTGCCGTGACGTCATAAGCGAGTCGCATAATTAATTTTGCGGCCTTTCAACATTTTTGGGCTAATGGACGGTGTGAGGGAGGAAAGGAGCGGAGGGAGCGGGACGAAGAGAAGAGGGAGGCGGAGGGTGAGGCGGAGGGGAGGAGGAGAAGGAGGGGAGGGGGATGGGAGGGGAAGGGGAGGGAAGGGGAGGGGGAGAAGGGGAGCTGGAGCGGGAGGGGGAGGCGGAGGCGGAGGGGGAGGGGAGGGGGAGGGGGAGGGGCAGGAGGAGGGGCAGGGGAGGGGCAGGGGAAGGGGAGAGTCTTTTCTGCCACAGCAACGCGTGGCCGGGTACAGCTAGTCTGTTATAAAAAAAACACTATAACAAGACTATTTAAAATTATGGATTTGTTTTGTTATTTAAAACTTATCACTGACATTGATAGCATTAATTTTAAACTTATTTCTCAATATAATTCTCGTGGTTATAATTTATTATTCACTCATAGGCGGAGTTTGGCTTCCGTTCTTGAGGGGGCTAACCCCGAGTCTGGGCTTCTTAGGGGGCTAACCCCGAAAAAGGAGTAAAAAGTTGAATCTAGGCCTTCTTGGGAGCTTAGCCTCCCCTAGCCCCTGATAAACTCCGTTCATGTCTTCACTCTAAGACTTCTTCACGGGACTGGTGATCAGGACTCCGCGGACCGGCACCAGTCCACGGACCACCTCTTTGATAACCACTTACACCGTGATTCAAAAAAAACTAAGCCAAACTGTTTTTCGTATATCTCTGATGCCTGATAACATATCACGCTAAAATTTTCCAAATATTTAGAGAAGTGGACCAAGAATATGTTTCCAAAATTTAATGTGAAAAATTTTAACGGATAAGAAGATATGAATATTCAAACTTCATGAGCCAAAATTGCAGTTTACAAGCAATTTTCTGTGAGATTCAATAAAAACGTAAGCTAAACTGTTTTTCATATATCTCCAGTGTCTGATAATTAATCACAATAAAATTTTCCAGATATTTAAACAATTGAACCACAAATAGGATTCCAAAACATCATGTCATAAATTTGAACGGATAAAAAGATATGAATATTTAAACAACATCTCCAGAAATGTCAGTTTTCAGCGAGTCTAGCTGTTATGGTGTTCGTTCTTTTTTCGATGCTTGATAGCTCCCAATTTTGGACTTCAGGGGTTCTGGAGTAAAATTAACTGAGTATATTATGGCAATGTCTGCTGTCACAACATCTTCCACCTGTTATCAGAAATCTATATCCCCAGAAGGCTGTTTCAACAGAACAGCGCCAGCCCACAGAGCCAAGGAAACCATCGAAATGCTGACAAGAGACGCCATACTTCGTTTCTCCCACATTATGGCCTCCGAACAGCCCAGATTTCGATCCTGTTGACTATTAAGTGTGGAGCATGCATGACACGAGACCGAGTCTAGCAGACAACAATCCATGATATAAACGATCTGAAGCAACGCTTGTTGGAAGTGTGGGATAGCCTGGACCAGAGGATAATCGACGCTGCCGTTTCCCAATGCATGGCGCCAGCGCCTCCAGGTTTGCGTGCAAGCAGGAAGAGGAAATTTTTAGCATCTTACCGGGTATTTATTTAAATAATAAAACCATACTGTTGGAATCATATTGTTAGTTCAATTTTCTACATATCTGGAAAATTTTAGAATGATTAATCATCAGGCATTAGAGATAATAAGGAAAATTGTTATTGAATCTGACAGAATATTGCTTGTAAACTGCATTTTCGGCATATGAAGTTTAAATATTCATATCTTTTTATCCGTTCAACTTTATCTCATGAAATTTTGGAATCATATTCTTGGTCCACTTCTCTAAATAGTTGGAAAATTTTAGCGTGATATGTTAACAGGCATTAGAGATAAATGAAAAACAGTTTGGCTTAGTTTTTTTGAATCACGGTGTATATAGACTACACAGCATTAAAATTTATTTTAAACTTTCGACTGCTTCTTATTTCCACTGGTCTTATAGTCCAGGCAATTTGCAGTTTCACATGGGAAAAGTGACGTTTTCAAGAACAATTATTTTCAGATATTTGTTGGTAGTCTCTCTCTCAGAACATTGATAAGTATACTTACGTCCTATTACTAGAGTTGAGGGGACAGTTGAGGCACGATGTCCTAGTTGTACGAGTCCAATAGTCCATGCATCAAGTTGACTCTAGGAGTTTAAACATAATGCATCATCTGTGAAGTTGAAACATTACATTCTGTATACGTAGGCCTACGCTGTTGTCTTTTTTCGTAGAGACCTTAAAAGTTCGCCATCCACTTAAATCGGCCATTTGCTTTTCCCTTCGTCGCAACTATAGGCCCTATAGGCCTAAATCCTTCAAATCAGTCGGAGCATTTTCTTCAATTGTCAAAGTATCTTTTTCAAATTCGATGTGTTGAAATCGAAAGTAAAACTGAAGCTGTGTAAACGATCCTGTTCAACCTGTTGATTTCCGATGACGCAGAGTTCTTGATCAAACGCCGAAATACAACATTATTCTCCCCTTCCCACAATTTGCCAAGCGTAGGCTTAAGGACGCTGCCGTTATGGCCCCACAGACAAACACACGCAAGCAGATACATTTTGGTCCCCCCCCCCAATCCGCAGTCGTAAGTGCAAAAATGGCTGACGTCATGTTCACGTGAGAGAATTCAGTTGAATAAGTCAGACCATGGGCGAAGGTCGCTGATATTATTATAAGTGGGCGACAGATATTTTACCTCACCGTATAGACGCTTTTGTTTAGAGGCGTTGGCGGACTGACAGCTAGCGAGACATTCAAACAGAGACCAGGATAGGAAGAAGGTGAGATATTGCCTAACGTTATAAGGCTATAATTTAAGACATGCTTTTTCAAAAATGAAGAAGCTACGTTTTGACGCTTAATCTGCACGTCGCCAGAATAATAATGTGCATCTATATGATTTAGTGAAGATATTATAGGCTACTCTTAGTTCTTCTAGAACTTCGAGCATTGCGGTCATTGCTTTCATCAGCTCTTGACACCAAGTCTTGATACAGAGGCAAAGTGCATTTGTGGGGTATGCAAAGCACGGCCAACGCATATAATCTTAGCTAAATTTAAACCCTGCTAAAGTCCCACTCTTTTCATTTACCAGAAGCATTCGGCAAGTAGGTTAATTATTGCTTAAAGCTGTTACGGTATGTCACGGCAATTAGGCCTCTAGTAAACATCACGTCCTTCGTCCGTCTTTGGTGATTATGCCGATGGTGCAAATCATGCCGATAATGATGCCGATGCAGATGATGAAGGCGAGGACATATATATATATTTTTTTTTTTAAATAAATATATGACATCCTCATCGATCATGGCAGAAAGAAATTGTGACGCTTAAAAGACCGGTGTAAAGGTTTCAAATTACCCCTCCTAAACATTACCCCACACCCCTGCAAACTGTAATTTGCATCAATCATCGCATTTATTGCACTGCAAATATCAGAAAAAACATCCAGCTTCTTGTTTTGGTCTGAAAATTTTCATCCTTCATCCCACTTCGTGGTTTGTTATCAATATTTTCATTTGTAACCAAAATACTAAATCGCCGCTGAAGTTACATGGAGAAATGACTTCGAGGCTATTATTTTTTCTCTATTAAAATATTGATAACAATGTGCATCTACATGTAGGCCTATATGATTTAGTGAAGATCAGCACATTGGCCTAAATGTATTGCATATAATCATGTTTCAAGAAGTGAAACCATTGGGCAACGGTCGTTGATAAGGACGCTTTTATCTTAAGAGGTTTCATTGCCAGACAGTAAGACTTCAGAAAAGCGCATAACTATGCAAGACTTTGTTTGATAAACGATAAGGAATGACTCTTCAGTTCTTGACTCAAGTTTCTAACCTTTGCAAAACTGACGAGTAGGCTACTTAGAGGAGAGTGGGGCAAGAGCGGCCTGCGGGGCAAGAATAGACGGAAGGATATCGTAAAGCAATATGTATGCGTAGCGATTAAACTAAGCCACGTTGAAAGACATTTTTCGGCCGCATCGAACGACATAAGATTTTTAAAATTTGTTTGCAAACTCTATGAGAAAATTTTTAAAAATCGATTTTTCTAAAATCATTGTAAATCGGAATAGTTAGGAATAATTTTTTATAAAATCAAAATTATCGATGCTAAATTTTTACATAATTTTATGTTGCAAAGACATCAAAAACGCATTGATTGCGCGTATTAAAATGAATGAATTCGAAAGGTGTTACGAGAAATTAGAAAAAAATTAATTGCTATGGTAACGGGGCAAGAGTAGCCGTGGCCGCATGGGGCAAGAGTGGCCTCAACTTTACCATAAGTTTTTATTAATTGTTATTATTATTTTTATTACTCTCACTAATATTAGTACTAGAATCATTATTGTATATAATTATTATCATTAATGCGAAATTAGTCCCAGGGAAGCTATTATATCTCATTATATCTTCAAAATAGCAATCCAAAATATATGTAGTGTAAATACAAGGATTAATACTGCATGGGGCAAGACTGGCCGTTCATGCCACTCTTGCCCCACCGGTGGGGCAAGAGTGGCTTTTCAAGAGCATGCAAACAATGTCTAAAAGCAAAAAATCAGATGAATTTTTCTGAAATAGTTCGTGTGCCCTGCAGAGCCAGATGGTTGGTCTATGACATGGGATAGTTGAATGTTTCAATATTGTCATCTGCTCAGAGATAATTGGACGAAATCCTTAAGGGGCCGCTCTTGCCCCACCCTCCTCTACTGAGTGCTTGATCCTTCTCGTGCAGGTCTGCACATCGGACAACGCACTTCGTCCACTCCGCCATCCGTGTCCATCGCCAGCTCTTCTGTCGCCTCCGGTGACATCTACAGACATCTCAAGTCACCATTGATGGTGTCCTGCAGTTCTTTCGTGGTAGGCCTATTCCTCTCTTTCTCCTACTCCCAGCATTCCAGGACATTACCTGTTTGGCTTTTCGATCTTCTCCCAAACGAATAAAATACCCACCCACTCAAATCTTTTTTTTAAAGCGATCCTTTTAATTATATGCGTGTCCCGTCTAAGAATTATAATATGGTTTTATGTCCAAAAAGTACTAATCCGAGATATTCCAATTTAAAAGTTCAACAATCTAGCACACAAACAATTATGAAAATATTATAAATGTAACTAACGGATATAGTTCATTTGTCAATAAAGTAGGCCTAACATTGTACATCGCAAAAGGCTGTGAATAAAATGTAAAACCTTCTTTTGCATTTTGTAAAGAAAGCCCCATGCCCCAAAATTTAACATGGAGCCTTATAACGCTCCATCAGAATGAGTGAGCTGAAAGTTATTTTTGTTGACATAGTCAAGCCCAATTATTTTAATAGATTTAAATCACGTGACTTGTATGCAGCGGTCTTATTTGCTGCATACGCAATAGATTCAAATCACGTGCATTAGGTACGGTACCAATATTATGCTCCTAAGCTGACTCAGTTCTACTTGATATGACCCAAGTAGGTCTATCATTATTGCCTTTAACGTTATCTGACCTTGCTGATAATCGCAAACCGACTTAACATGGAAAACAACCAAATATTTTTTATTTCTTGATTTGATCCAACAGATTTATTGCACATGTAAAGATGGCGGATTCAGGACGCAAAGTTGAGCAAGAGCTAAGAGAGATAACAGAATGTTCGATCTGCATGAGTACATTCAATGATCCAAGAATGCTTCCATGCATTCATACATTCTGTTTACAGTGCTTGAAATACACTTCAGAAGCATCACAGAAGAAACCAGGAGACAGGATGCCTTGTCGGTTGTGTCGGGAAGAGTTCATCATTCCGGCAGATGGAATAAATGGAGTGCAGAGAAATTTCTTCATGGAAAATCTTTTGGGGATTAAGACTCCGCTGCAAATGGGGGGCAAAACCATCATCTTATGTGACACATGTAACGTCATGAATGAGGGCAGAGCAGGTGAAATACCAAGAGCGACGATGATATGCATAGATTGTCAAGATAACTACTGCGACAGTTGCGTTAAAGTTCACCAGTTTCATAAATTGAGCAAGCATCATCAATTGGTGCAAATTGTAAGCGAGTCTGAATCAGAAATGAAGCCAACATTTGCTACAATGTCTTACTGCAGCGACCACACTCAGAAACCTTTAGATTATTACTGCGCCGACTGTAAGAAAATCGTCTGCGTTCCTTGCATCGTTGAAAGTCACGCAGCACACAAATGCAAAGATGTGACAAGAGTTGACAAAGAGTTCCGCCAAACGATTCAAAGGAATTCAGCAAAGGTATCGACCTTTGCAGATGAAATGTTGTCCTTAAGAAGAAATGCAGAGATTCGAAAGACAAAATTGCTGAAAGAAATAGTCGATACGGAAAACGAAATTCATAAAAGAAATCAGGAACTCAAAGACATGATAGATGAGCACACAAGATTACTTTTGGATGAGTTATCTGTACTAAGGTCAAATCATCTGAAGCAAATAGAAAGTGAAATGGAGGAAATTGACAGAAGCTGCACAATGTTGAAGAGTTTTGATGCTTATTGCACTGAAGTAAGATTAAAAGGATCTGCCAGCGACATCTGCAGTTCGGTTGACCAGTTAGTTGCTAGAGCAGACGACTTGGAAAGAGATCACGAGACAATCATTGGTCGTCCACATCAATCAGTCGAAGTTTCTTTTCAAGCAGCAGATTTGATTGAAGTTTTACAAACGTCTAACAAGAACTTTGTGGGTAAAATACATGTAAAAGGTGAGTTTTACCAGAATAGTTAGTGTAGTTGAATAAGAATATTAAATCTTAACTTTTTGGTCTTCTCATCCATAGCGAACCTGCAGTTTCGGGATCTCTCTTGATGCCATATAGATTTTTATGGCTCTTGTCCATTTAATTGCATTGTATTGGGTTTTTAGAATCGGTCTTTGCTTAGTAGATTTGTGCTGTTACTCGTAATTGTAACAAAGGTTTTTCGTCTTCAAATCTTCTCATAATTTTTTGTCTTTTTTGGACTTTTTCGTCTAGTTTCCCCTTTTTATGTTGACCCTAACCTTAGGCCTATTTATTTATGTACATTTTAGAGTCCGTGCTTTCTCGGTTGTGGGGCCTACCGTCTAGAATGACCTCTAGGTTGCGCTTCGCTCTTAACTTGTGGTCAATCCAGTAGGGGGTTCTACAAGTCTCTCAAGTTTTTTTCTGCAGTCGTGGCTGGGCTGGGAGCGCCTCTGATTAGCTTCTTGATAAATGCCCTGAATGAATGAATGAATGAATAATGATTCAATGTTTTTCAGTTCCACATAAGGTAACGTTAAAGAAGACATTATTTTTATACACACGCTCGAAAAATCAAGTCTTAAAGTCCATTCCAAATCAAGTCTTTGGGGTCCATTCCTGTCAGGATTGTCATGGGCGGAGTTTATCAGGGGCTAGGGCGACTGAGCCACCCCGCCCCCAAGAAGGCCCAGATTAAACTTTTTACAATACAAATGGTATCCTTTTCGGGGTTATCTCCCCCAAGAAGGCCCAGACTCGGGGTTAGCCCCCCCAAAGAGCGGAAACCAAACTCCGCCCATGATGATTGTCTATTATATTCTTAGAAGCAATTAGCAAATTACACAAAGACATTCAACTAACAGTGATTGAATTTCTATTCTCATAACAGTTCAAGTCAATTCAAAATGTGAAAATTATGCAATTGTCGTGGGATTACATGATAGACCGACCATAACGAGTGACGTCATAAAAATAAATCTACATCAACCAAATGAGGTCTCGACACACGAACAAATACCAACCACAATGAAGAATGAGTCAGTGTCAGCCGTTTACTGTAACAAGATGTACGTATCTGGAGTAGGAGCAAATAAAGATGAAATCTGGAAATACAGTTTTGTTTCTGGTTGGATGAAATGCGCTTCTTTAGTTCAAGGTCGACGTAGACACAGCGCAGCGTTTATCCATGAAGTATTGTACATCTGCGGAGGATTTGGTGGTCCTTATTTTAATGAAATGTGCGTTCTAGACAGCGTTGAAGCCTACAACACAAACACCAATAAATGCGCCGTTGTTGGAAAGTTGCTTCACTGTGTCGCGAGTTCAGGTAACTGTGTTCCATTAAATAGTTCACTCTATATTTTCGGTGGTGTAGATAAAGATGAGATAAAGTTGGATTTCGTTCAAGTGTACAACACGAAAGAAAATACATGCTCTGTTCTTACGAAACCAATGCCGCGCCCTTGTAGCCTGATGAGAGCTGTACTTTGGGAGAAATCTGTTGTTTTGGTTGGATATGATACTTGTTTTATATTTAACTTTGAGACGGAAACGTGGCAAGAAAGAGAACAGTTCAAGACAGATGTTGTTCACTTTGGTTTGCTTGTTGAAATGGATAGAGTTTTTGTCATCGGAGGAGGAGTCACCATGAAGGATGAAGTTGGCAGATCAATATGGAAATGCAGAGACGACGTACGCTATGCTCCCATTCAGAATATCATCGATGATAAACCGATTGATTGGAAGATTCACGCGAAATTGCCAAGGCGATCACTTGTGTATGCCTACGCGAAAGTGCGCGTTTCAAGTCTGTAGGCTAAATAATATATTGACATCATTCTGTTGACCGCATAATTATTGTAATAGGTCCAACCCTTTTAAGTCTAGAACTACGTAACTATGTCGATGAATGTAGCTTTCAAAACGACGATCAAGTCCCTTTATATTCTGATTGTGATGTTCGTTAAGTGTAAGCGGGAGTACAATGTCATGATGCGGAAGTTTAGACAGGGCTTTTTAACGTGCAGTTGTACACAACATGTGCAGTTGTTAATGAATTTGTGCAGTTGTAAAACAATATTGCGCATTGAGATTCATTAGAAAGGGTAACTGCAGTCGGTTTACACGGAATGGAACGAAGTGGTTGTACAGTGAAAAGTACGCAAGAAGACCAAATTTCAGGTGAATGACCCAAAAAAGGTCGTAAGAATTTTTGCAGATTCAAATTGCTGGTTGTGCAGTTCTATGCATTCGTTTCAAAAGGTCCTATGTTTAGCTGCTGAAAGAATAGCCTAGCTTACTTATGTGCATTTATTAGTAGCCTATGCCTACATTTCAATGTCTTACATCACCATTATTTTAGTGATCAGATAAATTGCCAGTTGCCTTGCGCACAACACCAAAACGTTTGCAAATTATGACCAGTAATTCATTTAAGTGATTTATATAGTACCCTTCCAGGCCAGCTTCTCATAAGCGCTCCCACCACAACCTGTCACGACAGCATTACTGGTTCACGACAATGTAAGCCATTAAGTTTATCATCTCTATGAAACGTAATTTTTATTAGTATAAGTATGAAGAGGTTTCTTTTTTCTTTTTTATAGCCTACTTATGTGCATCTGTTAGTAGGCCTACATTTCAATGTCTTACTTCACCATTATTTTAGTTACCAGGTAATTTGCTAATTACCTTGCGCACAGCACCAAAACGTATGAAAATTATGACCAGTAATTCATTTAAGTGATTTATATAGTACCCTTCAAGACCAGCTACTCAGAAGCGCTCCCGATCCAACCTGTCACGGCAACATTAGCCTACCGGTTCACGACAATATATTAAGCCATTAGGCCTAAGTTTATCATCTCTATGAAACTTAGTATAAGTATGAAAAGGTTTCTGCATAAGCAAATCAGTTTGTGTAGCGCAAGTATTCCAGTTTCAGCCGAAACAGCCAAGTCATCACGCGTTGAAGCACTTGAAACTGAGCAGGATAGTCGGATTTCACGTTAAATTCATTTAAGTTCAATTCAGTTTATTGTTGAAACACAATTAAGCAGCAATTATAGTCAAACATAAACATACAGTCATTGTCTAATAAACAAAATGTCATATTTGTTCGAAATTATATTTCTGATTGGATGACAACAAAAGGCTCGAGCTGTGCAGCCTAGGCTAGAGGCCTAATAGGCCTAATTATTGCATTAATTGGTGGCTGATAAGAGAAACTCCGCCGCTGGCTGCCTGGGTAAAGGAGGAGAACAACACTAATGATCTCTGATATGGCAGCGTCGTTGTAACAAGTTGATAAGAGATACACTACTGTTTGGTTCAGCCCATAGATAGAAGCGAATAGGAAGTTAGAAGCAAAATAGGAAGTTAGAGGCGAATAGGAAGTTACAAGCGAATAGGAAGTATTCACTATTTTTCGATTTACCGAGCAGTGTCATTCTGAACTCTGAAGGCACAACGTGAGATAATTCCTTTCCTTTTCTTGTTAAGTTCTAGCCATCGCTTTATTTTTAAAAATAAACATTTGCGATCTTCTGCAACTACATGTTGAATTAGTTTTTTAAAACCTGTTGGAAAAGCGGCGTTGCGCGATAGGAGTGAAACACAATAGCCTATCACAGTCGATTTTGCTTCAGTGATGTTTGTAAAATGGTAGCACATTGTAAATTCAATTTATTGGGCATCAAGATATCCTAGGTTCATTGATGTACACAAGGTTAGAGAGTACTCGAAGTATGCGGCGTATACTTGCCTGACTAGGAGTAAAAAATTACTTTAAAAAGTTACATAACAAGGAAAAGTAACACAATTAAAGGGCTTGCGCCGCGGTGAACGCATTACGAGGCAGTGGCGGTGCCAGAGGGCTAAAAGAGGCTTCGCATCATAAAATGTGATGCACGCCCTCCCCCAAGCAAAGTGCGCAATTATAATAATTTTTTAAAGATATCTTCTAGAAAACAGTCTTTGAACATCACCGTTGCTCAATCAATACTGATTTTACTATGATTTCCAACTTTTATAGGTAGCCAATTATTGAGTCGATCAAACATGTACGATAAAATGTAACAATTAATGTCAATTAATATTTTGTTTAAAATTCATCATAAAATGATTTATGTTGCATAGAGAGACATTGTTGTTTCTAGTTACTCTGATATCAACTTACAAAACTGACATAATTAGGCTATAATATCACTGTTTTCTATGAAAAACCCACATCAAAAAGGGGGTCTGTTCGAATTAAGTTGCATTTTCGCTTGTTCGGATGAGGGTTAATAAAGAACTGCATTATCGTAAAATTACGATGGTATACAAGGTTCAAATTGGATTTATTTTTCTGATGATCAATAGTGAATATTATGCATTGGATAAAGGGTCTATTATTAGTTTGCCGCTAAGCTTAGTCAGCTCTGCCTGATCTTATCCAGAGTCAATTGCTTTTACCATTATCTGACTTTGCTGATAGTCGTAGCCTAAGACTGACTTAGCAAAGAAATAAACAAATAAATGTACTTGATGAACTGATTCAATAGATTTATTCTACATGTAGGCTAACGAATCACGATGGCGCATTCAGGAGAAAAGGTTGAGCAACAGCTAAGAGAGATAACAGAATGTTCGATCTGTAGAAGTGCATTCAATGATCCAAGAGTGTTACCATGTATTCACACATTCTGCTTCCAGTGCATAAAAAGCACTTCAGAAGCGTCGAGGAAGAAGCCAGCAGACAAGATGCCTTGTCCGTTGTGTCGGAAAGAGTTCGTCATTCCGGCAGATGGAATAAATGGAGCGCAGAGAAACTTCTTCATGGAAAACCTCTTGGAGTTCAAGACTACGTTACAAACTGGGAGTGCCACCATCATCTTCTGTGACACTTGTACTTTCAGGAATAAGGGCAGAGCAGGTGAAATACCAAAAGCCACGATGAGATGCATAGAATGTCTTGTGAACTGCTGTGATGGCTGCTTTAAAGATCATCAACTTCAGCAAACGAATAAAGATCACGCATTGATAAAAATTGGAATCGATTCTGCATCAGGAATTCAACGAGTTGCGTCTGTGAAATCCTGCACCAAACACACTCAGAAACCTTTAGACTATTACTGCGTCGACTGCAAGACAATCGTCTGCGTTTCTTGCTTCGTTGAAAGCCATGCAGCACACAAATGCAAAGATGTGACAACAGTCGACGATGATTTCAGGAAAACAATTAAAAGTAATTCATCAAAGGTGTCGGTATACGCAGATGAAATGTTGTCGTTAAGAAAGGTCGAGGAAATTAGAACGGTTAATTTTCTTAAGAAAATAGTTGATATCGAAAACGAAATTCATAAAAGAAATAAAGAACTCAAAGATGTGATAGATAGGCTGCGCACACAAAATCGCTTTTGGATGAGTTATCTGAAATAAAGGCAAAGCATGTCGAGGAACTTGAAACTGGAATGGAAGAAATTGACAGATATTTTGCAATGTTCAGAAGTTTTGAAACTTACAGCGCTGAACTTGTATCGAATGGATCTGCCAGCGACATTTGCAGTTCAGTTGATCAATTACTTGATGGAGCATATGAATTACAAAAAGATTATGATTCATTCGTTAGTCGTCCACGTCCTTCAGTCGAAGTTTCTTTCTTAAAATCAGACGTAATAGAAGTTCTACAGAACTTTGACAACTGCTTGGGAAAAATCAAAGGTAGGCCAGATCACTGCACTGCATGGATAGACCTACATTTTAAGTGCTTTTTGCAGACTGACTAAAGTTTAGATCGGGTTGCCGTCTTATTCTCTACTGCTGTCTTGATATTAAATTTAAGGTCTGAGTTCCAATAGGGAGCCCGAATCTCAACTGGTTCTGAGTTGTGTCTTTAAACATGGGTATTTGCATATGAATAACTGTCAATTGATGTTCACTATTAGCCTACATTCAGGTTTTGTAGCCAGAGCTGAACGTCAACCTGTCGTGGCTTGATGTGTGGCCAGACTATAATAGAGTAATTTTAATTCTGTAGGCTTAAGCATATGTAGTTTCGGTGTGTTCTTTTTCACCTTTTGAACTTTTTCTTCTTGGCTTAAAAACGGTCTTTTAAAATACGCCAGCTCGTATTTTCAACCATCACGATCTCATGCTCTCGACCTTGGCAGGGGTAAGTTGGTTGAGACCTAAGGCATTTAGATAATTTATTGCCAAGTCAAACGTCAACGAATTAATGTTTCTGTTGTAAAGGAATGATTAAATCCGTAAACACATTTACTTTGTCGTTCTATTAACAGAATCCACTTCAAAATATGGGAACTATGCAATTGTCGTGGGATTAAAAGATGGTCCGGCCATAAGGAGGGACGTCATCAAGATAACTCTTTATCAGCCAAATGACATTTCAACAATGGAAGAGATACCAACCACAATGCAGATCGAGACAGTTGCCGCCGTTTACTGTAACAAGATGTACGTGGCTGGAGTAGGAGCAAATAGAGATGAAATCTGGAAATACAGTTTTACATCTGGTTGGGTAAAATGCGCTTCATTAGTTCACAGCCGACGTAGACACAGCGCAGCGTTTATCGATGAAGCATTGTACATCTGCGGAGGATTTGTGGATTCTAGTCAAAGCGTTCTAGACAGCGTTGAAGCCTACAACGCAATCACCGATAAATGCGCCGTTGTTGGAAGGTTCGTTCACGGTGTTCAATCCTCGGGTAACTGTGTTTCGTACAAGAATTCATTATACATCTTCGGCGGAACAGATAAAGATGACAGAGAGATGAATTGCGTTCAAGTGTACAACACGAAAGCAAACGCATGTTCTGTTCTTTCTAAACCAATGCCGTGTTCATATGACTTGATGAGAGCTGTACTTTGGAGTACATCTGCTATTTTGATTGGATGCCATACTTGTTTTATATTTGACTTTGAGACGGATATGTGGCGAGAGAGAAAGCAGTTTAAGACTAATGTTGCTCACTTTGGCTTGCTTCTTGAAAATAAAAGAATCTTTGTCATCGGAGGAGGAGACTGGGAAACAGACAAGGATGGCAAGACAAGATGGAAATACAGAGACGACGTACGTTATGTTCCAGTTCAGAACATCGTCGATGATAAACCGATTGAATGGAAGATTCACGGGAAATTGCCAACGCCAACCCTTGTGCATGCTTACGCAAACATATGCGCGGTTTAAGATAGCAAACAGAAGCCTATATACTGGCATCTTTGGACGGTATGCGTTCAATTGGCCAACAGACCTATCTTTAATGAACAGCCTTTGCACGCACTAGTGCATTTAAAGCTTTTGGATACTTACTTCCTTTTGCGATGATCAGACACTGTCGTTGGATACAGGAACGCATATTATTCTGAAGGAGACATGTTGCACAGCCACACCGATGAAGTGTGACGGTCAGAGAACTATTTTTAAATACCAGTGAGATGCTCTATAGTCTATACTATAGCTACACATGGAGTCTTATCCGATGAATTTCGATTTGCATAATAGCCTACGCTTGAAGTTGAGTCCAGTTGTGAGATGACTTTCAACGTGTTTTGGAAACGCCGTCATTTCTTAGTCGCTAGTCACACAATCTACACTGTGTCCGGATGAAAAGTAGTACACAACTAAAAGTGTCATAACCCGGTCAAAACTTTTAGGATTTGTCTGAAATTTTTAATACAGCAACATTGACCATATGTACACGAGATTCCAAAGTCTTTTGCAAATATTCGCAAGTTTGCCAAATTTATGAGCGTTTGCGATGGAGCACTGAAAAATTAAAGTTTCCAGCATGGGCCCTCACATAAGAGAGTGAAGTTCGGCTACAGCTGGTGTTCATAATGTCCTCCTCGTTGACGGACACACGACCGCAGACGTAGACGCCACTGTTTGATGGCCCGGTCAATGATCACGTGGTTAAACAACTGCCAATCTTCAAACAGACGCGCCCTACGCCCTACGGTTATCGATGTCATGAATACGCGTGAACGAAAAACGCGCTCCTCAGTACATGTACTCCGGATCAAAGTCTGGACTGCTGGACGACCACAACTGCGGGATATGAAGCCGAGTGTCTCCATGGACAGCTATTAGTCCACTACGTCTACGGTAGTGTGTTCGTGAACAAGGAGAACATTTTCAAGTAGGCCCTATAGCTGAATTTCACTTCTTTTCAGGTTTTCCATGTTGGAAAGTTTAATTTTTCGGTGCTCCAATGCAAACGCTCATAAATTTGACAAACTCACGAATATTTCTAATCGGCTTTAGGATCTCGTGTACATATGGTCACTGTTGCTGTATTAAAAATTTCAGACAAATCTTAAAGGTTTTGACCGGGTTATGACACTTTTAGTTGTGTACTACTTTTCATCGGGACACAGTGTATAAGAATAGGCCCAATAATTATCAATAAGTGTTAATATTAATATTAATTTAAAAAAATAACAATAGTGTTATAGTTACTAGTAGTTATGATATTAACAATGCCATCAGGCAATTATTAGGAAAAAAGATATATGATAATTCTGCACTTTAATGAATGATTGATTTTTTAATCTTGATCAGAAATCAGTATCAGATTTAATCGCGAAAAGAGGAAATAAGAGGTTACAGTAGGACTACTTTCAGACGTTGCTGATCGTGTGTGAAGCGAATACTTTTGTGACGGTTTCTGATTCTGGTGATTATTCAGGAAAATCTATATAATATTTCAGAAAGTTTGTCATTCTGCCGGGATGTGCACCGTGAGGCATAAAAAACAAAGCCACTAGAAAAATTGTTATAATTTTAACAATATTCAAGCGATGTCATTGAAATTCTGGAAAACTATAACTAAATAGCAGGCAATGTTAAAAGATTATCAGTTTGTACTCAAACTGTCCGCCTTTAGCTTCTACGCATGCGCGAAGTCGCTTGCGCCATTCACGCACCGCCGAGTCAATAAATTCGCTGGTCAAAATCGTTCCAAGCTTGCACGATTCGCTTACGAAGATCTTCAACATCACGGACCTTTCTTTGTAGGCTACACCATTTCCTGCATGCATCCCCCATATTTGATAATCAACAGGATTCAGATATGGGCTGTTAGGGGATCATAGTAGGCCTATAGGAGTTATGAAGTCAGGAGCTTCATTCGTCAGAAGTGCAACCGTTTCTCGCGCTCTGTGCGCTAGAGTATACCACCCTGCTGGAAAAAGTAAAATTCTGAGTTCCCGAATTTCAGATAGAAGGTCTTCCATGAGTAAAACTTCTCTGTAGTGTTGGCCGTTGATTTTTACCCCGGTTCAACAAAGTGAATTGACGTGCGCCCCAGAGAAGAAACACCGACTCACACCATCAGGGATTTGCTAAACGTCGGACGTCTGCGTAAAAGGCGGTCGGTTGCAATAGCTCTCTTTAGAGTTCCAACTGCTACATACAGACGATCATTTTGAGTATTGCTATGAGAAGCAGAAAATGGTGTACAAAACAACAGTCGGTGATGTTGAAGATCTTCGTAAGAGAATTATGCAAGCTTGGAACGATCTTGACCAGCGAATTATTGACTCGGCGGTGCGTGAATGGCGCAAGCGACTTCGCGCATGCGTAGAAGCCAAAGGCGGACAGTTTGAGTACAAACTGAAAATCTATTTACATTGACTGCTATTTGGCTATAAATTTCCTAAATTTCATTGACATTGTTTGAATATTGTTAAAATGACAACAGTTATATGTCTGTTCCAAGAAAGGGTCTGAAACCGCTTGACTATGAGTGACGAAACATTTTGAAAAATCTTCTCATGCGAATTTGTAGGTCAGCGAGACTTTTCAGCTTTCAATTCACTATAACGAATTATGGACATTTTAAATTTCGATATGGCAGCTAACACGAAATTAAGACGTTATTAGCGGTCGTTTTGCATTATTACTTCGAAATATTTATCAAGTAGGCCTACCGGTAGGACATTTGTGACAAAGGGGCTTAAAACCCGTCATATGTTGTATTTGACCTTTTGATTTAGTCATATGCTACAATGAACAAGCTCTAAAACGCTTCTTAACAGAATGAAAATATCTTTTTTCTAACAGAAGTTAAGCTCGTTTGATTATTTCATTAGTTTATAGTGAGAAAACCAAACAAAAAGTTACTGAATATTCGTGTAATCCAAGTCTACTGAACCTACTAAGTTAGTATTCTGCAATTGTTCTAGGCATTAGAGGCATATATTCTGAATGAGATAATGCAAACGGCATCAAAATCGGTTCACTACTTCGCAAATTAGGCCGAATTCACAGTCATAAAATTATGCTGAACTGAAGAATAAACTGCATTCTTGACCCCTCTCGCCTATTTCGGCATCTAGCGCAATATCTAGGAACCACAAACGACGGGTTTGGAGCGTCGACGTCACATTTCTTTCAAGGATATTATTTTTGACGCCACTTCTGACCGTCGGTGTGGCTAAAGTCGTTAATCACGTATCAAGCCGATTCGTAATTATAATTAAAATAATTATATTAGCCTAATATGATCCCAGTGTAAAAATCACAATAATAACAAATAACCAATGTCGTACCGGTATCTCGACAGTTATGAAGCGACTATTCAGCGATGGTCTCAGTGCATAAACCACAAGCACAGAGAAATGTAGCGCGTAGGTCTAGACGAGGTGGAAACTCCAGACATAAGCACATAGAGAAGGGGAAGGCCATTCAAAACAGATGGCATATTAATTTGATTGTGAGAGGGTGAGATGTGTGTTTTGTAGAGGCAGGGTGTTATAGAGGTTGAGGGGGCAAAAACCGAACCTTACCGTGCAACGACGGCTACCAGAGAAGAGTGGGACGGAATGGAATGGCTGGGTAGTGGCGGAGTGGTTTGCGGGCGGGGTGGGAACGGAATGGGACGTAGGGCGAGGCCGTGGACGGGGGTAGGGCTGAGTGGGGCGGCGTGGGGCAAAGATTGGGGCGGAGTGGTGTTGTGGGCATGGAGGAGCTAAACAAGACTAGTGCTCTGATTAATTATACGCGATTCACGCATGCGCAATTAATTAAAATAGTGCATGGAGCAGAAGGAGCAAAGGAACCAGTCTACGAGAATAGAGAAACCAGGTCATTCATCGATAACTGGGTCACACTTTCACTTTCACCAATTGGGAAACTTCGACCGACGTCTAATCCAAATAAGACAGGTGTTGAGAAAAGAACAGAGTAAGACAACCTTTTCGTGTCTTTGTTTCAGTCCTTAGTTACTGTTAGGCTATCGTTTAATTATTTTGTTCTAAATTCAATTCGTGTATGCGATTTTTAGTCATAATCAATTTTACGTTGCTTTGCAAGGTAGATCGTCATAGGCCCTAAATATGTCGAAAAGCGGTCAAAGGCCTGTTACAGTAGAGCTGAGTAGGCCTGGGCTCAGAGCCTTCTATTACTGATAATAGAGGGTTCTACCTAGGTCTATTTGATGCGATAGGTGAATGCAAGAAGCGAATTAACCAGCGGATGAATGCAAGGTTTTGTATGCTTGATAACTCTTTAAACTAAACACCTTTGGTAACGCAATAACTGAAAACGAGAATGCTAGGATTCATTTGATCATATTCTAATTGTATGAAATCTTTCAAATAAATAAGAAATTGAAATCGAAAGCAAAACAAAGCTGTCAAAAATGACCCTGCTGATTTCCGGTGACTCAACATTTATATAGGCGCACACGCTTCTCATCGTAGGATAATCAGCAGTCATAAACTTGAAGGGAAATATCTCTTAAATTTCCAATAATCTAAGTGGATTCAAACAACGTTATGACTTTATCCGATATGCATAGAGTTTTTAGTGTACAACACATTATTGAAAATAGTAAACTTATTGCAACCAAATTTTATTAATAGGCCTACCATTGAATTTAAATAGGCTAAAGACATTCGGTTTTGTCGCAGGATTTCTAGGAAGTGAAAATGGCGGACGCAGGAGAAAAGGCTGCAAAACAACTTACAGAAATAACCGAATGTCCAATCTGCATGAGTGATTTCACCGATCCAAGAATGTTACCTTGCATTCACACTTTCTGCTTTAAATGCCTGAAACACACTGGAGAAAAGACGCAGATAAAACCAGGAGACAAGATGCCATGTCCATTGTGTCGGAAAGAGTTCATCATTCCAGTAGATGGAATGAATGGTGTTCAGAAGAATTTCTTCATGGAAAATCTCTTGGAGTTCAAGGCTGCGCTGAAATTTGGTATCAACACTATAATCCTCTGTGACATGTGTAACGTCAGGAATGAGGGCAGAATAGGTGAAATACCAAAAGCCACGATGAGATGCTTAGAATGCCAAGATAACTATTGTGACAGCTGCGTTAAAGTTCACCAGTTTCAGAAACTGATCAATCATCACCAATTAGTGCAAATTGGAATCGATTCTAAATCAGAAATGAAGCGAACATTTTCGACAATGTACTGCAGCGACCATACAAAGAAACCATTAGACTATTACTGCACCGACTGTAAGAAAGTCGTCTGCGTTTCTTGCTTCGTTGAAAGTCATGCAGCACACAAATGCAAAGATGTGAATACAGTTCACGAAGAGCTCCGCCAAACGATTGAAAGTAATTCATCAAAAGTATCGGTCTATGTAGATGAAATGTTGTCCTTGAGGAAGAATGCGGAGATTAGAAAGGACAAATTTCTTAAAGAAATAGTCGACCGGGAAAACGCAATTCATAAAAGAAACCAGGAACTCAAAGACATGATCGATGAGCACACACGATTACTTTTGAATGAGTTATCTGTAGTAAAGTCAAATAACATGAAGCAAATTGAAGGCGAAATGGAGGAAATTGACAGAAGCTGTACAATACTGAAGAGTTTTGAGGCTTATTGCAATGAATTGAGATTGAAAGGATCGGCCAGCGACATCTGCAGTTCGGTTGACCAATTACTTGCTAGAGCACACGATTTGGAAAGAGATCACGAGGCAATCATTGGTCGTCCACATCAATCAGTCGAAGTTTCTTTTCAAACAGCCGATTTTATTGAAGTTGCACAGAAGTCTAACAAGAACTTTATGGGAGAAATAAAAGGTGAGTTGTATCCTATCAGAATCTTTGGTTTATGAATGTTCTTTGCTCTGTCGTTTATGTTGTCTATTAAATTTTGTTGGTCTTCACAACATCAACAAACCTCAAGTCTACTAATTGTCTATCTACATGTATATGACTCGCAGACTTCTATCACTCATGTAATTGAATTATGGTTTGAGGATGGGATTTTGCTTAGTGGAAACGATCAATTGTGGTGTTACTCATTAAGAAAACATACAAGAAGCCGTTAATTTTACATAGGAATGTCACTTCAAGTTCATCGAATGAAATTCTGTCGAAAATTTCTCAGAAGTTTTGTTTTTTTACAATGAGATCAAAACGAATAATTTAAATGAATAAACGGAAAAATTTGATACGGTGTATTTTTGTTTAATAAGCTTATGCTATTGAAACCTTTACGCCGGTGTAAAGGTTTCAGATTAGGCCTACCCTCTTAAACATTACCCCCCCCCCCGGTAACTTGAAACCGGTTTCAGATTACCCTTCCCCCGGAAACTAGATGTGCATCAATCATCGCATTTATTGCACTAAACAATCAGAAAAATCATCCCGCTTCTTGTTTTGGTCTGAAGATTTTCATCCCTCATCCCACTTCGTGGTATGCTATCAATTTTTTTATCCGAAAGAAAAATAATAGCCTCGAAGCCATTAATTTTCTCCATTGTAACTTCAGCGGCGATTAGTATTTTAGTTACAGATGAAAATATTGAAAACAAACCACGAAGTGGGATGACCGATGAAAATCTTCAGATAAAACAAGAAGCGGGATGATTTTTCTGATTTTTTTAGTGCATAAAAAATAAATGCGATGATTGATGCAATTTACAGTTTGCAGGGGGAAATGTTTAGGAGGGGGTAATTTGAAACCTTTACATCGGTCTGAATTATCACAATTGTAGATACATGTATTTAGGCCTGTGTTACTGATTGGTTATATACGATGACCTACGCGGAGACAAAAAGCTAAAACATAAAACCTTAAGAATTATTGAAAGCTTAAACCCCACTCGAAGTTGTCACGGGATATTCCATCCCCCATTAAAGTATCTGGGAGTGAATGGTATATACCGGGTATAGAGTATCCGGGGAGAGGGATGAACCAATCTATCAAAATTATTGAGAAATGCGTATGCATGTAGCCTAATTGATAAATTTAGGCTGTAATAAAAATTTCAAGTGACTGTAGGCCTATTTGTTTTAAGTGTTCTACGTAATGGTCAAGGCAAGGCAACTGGAATTTTGTTAGAGACTCTAAATGTTCTTAAGTGTTCTAAATGTTTTAAGTGTTCTAAAAGCAAAGCAAAAAAAATTAAATTATCTGGTATTAATAAACATAGCCTACCTGCTAGTTTCATTGTTCAAAAAAATCAAATGGAAATTAATTCGCAAAAATAAGCACACGCGTAAATGTCTTATTTTAACTTCTTAATCTGAGTGGATACCATTATTAGGGACATACTCTATTTTCGTGACACTGCTAATAGTCTCAACGCACTTTTCAGTTTCCTTGTATACTCCTTTAAATCCATTACCAATTCAACACGCTAATTATCCTCCATTACACCTCTTTGCCCTCCCATCACTGAAATTTGCAAACCGCTCCATATATCCGTTGCCGTTCCACCTCTTTGGAACAAACTTCCGCCAGCACTACAGCAAATTTCCGACTCACCAAAACTCCACCTCTCGCTATCTCCCCTCAAGTCTTTCACTCAAAACTGAAAACATTGCTCTTTCGCACATCCTTCGTCATTTCAACTCTAAACATCACCCACCTTAGCCGTCCATCTGTCTGCTTGCATGCCTGACTCTCCGGACTTGACCCGCTGCCTATCGATTTTGTTTTGATTATGCGCCTGTGAATAAACTGGTTCCCGCGACTTAGCTTTTGTGGGCGCTGTAGAAGTCTCGAGATTACGATTACGAATCCTATTGATTTCCATTTGCCTCAAAACATCAGCCTCGTCTGACCTGCCCTTCAAAATCTTAATGCTCTCGTCTGTACTCAATTGCATTGGACAATATTCCCGTCTTCATTGGAATGCACCGACGCATGCAGCTCGACGTTCTTTGGGCATTTTCTTTCGGAGCGGCGTCTGTCACATGCCTGCCTTCATCTTGATGTAAAAATATAGGTAGGCTTATGTCTATGCTCTGAAGGAACAATTAGGCTAAATTAGAAAATACAATCAAGTAAAAGTTATTGATTTTTTATTGTTCCAACAGTAACCACTTCAGTGTTTGAAAATTATGCAATTGTCGTTGGATTAAATGATGGTACAACCATAACGAGGAACGTCATTAAAATAAATCAACTTCGGTCAAATGAGATCTCAACAATGGAAGAGATACCAACCACAATGCAGATGGAAACAGTCGCCGCCGTTTACCGTAACAAGATGTATGTAACTGGAGTCGGAGCCAATAAGGATGAAATCTGGAAATACTGCTTTGTTTCTGGTTGGCTGAAATGCGCATCTTTAGTTCAAGGTCGACGTAGACACAGCGCAGCGTTTATCGATGAAGTATTGTACATCTGCGGAGGATTTGTGGATTCTAATAAAAGCGTTCTAGACAACGTTGAAGCATACAACGCAATCACAGATAAATGCCTCGTTGTTGGAAAGTTGGTTCAACGTTTCAACTCCTCAGGTAACTGCGTTCCATTCAAGAGTTCACTCTACATCTTCGGTGGAAGATCTACAGATAACAATGAGTTGAATTGCGCTCAAGTGTACAACACGACAGCGAATACATGCTCTGTTATTTCGAAACCATTTCCGCGGCATTGTAGCTTATTGGGAGCTGTACTTTGGAAGACATCTGTTATTTTGGTTGGACCCTATACTTGTTTTATATTTAACTTTGAGACGGAAACATGGCAAGAGAGACAGCAGTTCAAGACTGATGCTATTCACTTTGGTTTACTTCTCGAGAATGAAAGAGTCTTTGTCATCGGAGGAGGAATCAGCGAAGCAGATAAAGATGGCAAAAGAACATGGAAATACAGAGACGACGTACGTTATGTCCCTCTTCAGAATATCATCGATGATAAACCTATCGCATGGAAGATTCACGGGAAATTGCCGAAACCAGCTCTTGTACATACTTACGCAAACATGCGCCTTTTGTGCTAGCCAATAATACTGTCGTTATTTGCATGATCTGCTGTGATACAGTATTGTATTTTCAAATTTAGGTCGCATACTTTTGCTTTCATTTAACATTATAATTGTCGCCTAAAGGAAAGAACATTACGTTGGGAGAGCCAGGCCAATTAATTTTGAGGTTGGAGTATTTGTTTGGAAATACCAGGTCGAGGGGCAGCTACACGGCTTTATTATCTTTTATTATTATGATGAAATACGAAATGATAATAAATGATCTAATAACTATGGTCAGATATCAGTGATGACAGTTTTTAGCATGCATAAAACAAGTAATAAGAAGCTTCTGTACTTTTGGACATTGTTGGCGGTGGACTTCGATACCAGTGGAGCAACAGAGCTCTCGTAAGTAGTCTGAGGCAATCCCAAGGGAAGCCAGTGTAATGTTTCCAGTATAATTGTTGGAGACATGTCCAAATTTAGGGATTTGTCCAGTTAAGCGTGCTGCAGAGCGTCTGAGCATAAGATTCGGTTCGGGCACATTATTCGATAAGATAGGTCGAAGTAGAGCGATATTAGCCTAGAGTAAGAACAATTACCTAGACACAGTAGACAGCCACGTCATGAGATTTAAATATCAGTGCACCTGATTATTTACATCATCATCATCATTGTAGTCAATGGCATAGGCGCACGGGAGTTTTCAGCAGTGGGCGGGGGGGGGGGCAAAGATTGAACTTCTGCCCGAAAAACCTGACTTGCCCGAAAGTTGACGACCTTTTTTTTAGTTGTTCGGGTCCGTGTTTGCCCGAAAAACCTGACTTGTCCGAAAGTTGACGACCTTTTTTTTAGTCGCTCGGGGTTTTTTGCCCGAAAAAACCACCAAACTTGCCAGAATTTGGGGGGGGGGGCAATTGCCCCCTCTACACCCCCCGCCTCGTACGCCTATGGTTCATGGGCTGACAGCCCGTAGGTGTCCGACGCCACTCTCTTTCTGAGTCTGTCTCGTGTCATGCTGCCCAGCCTCAACCGGTAGTCATTTACATACAGGACAATAATATTAAGACACCCTATAATTTTTAACGTTCAGAACTGTATGAAGCCCAAAACAAGACAGAATTTAGTGAATTCGATAAGACGGTAGAAACAGTAGCCTGCTATTATAGCCTACTGTTGACGTTAGACAAAAGAAATTAGAGAAGGTCTTCGTTGTCAGTGTTTCTGGATCTTTATTTAGAAACGAAATCGGATAATTCGGATTTAATCAAATCGTGCAAGAGCTTAACCTATACCACGTATTAATTGTTGTTTCTACTAGATTTAACGAATCCCGTAGCTATGAATATATTATTTTCTACGACAGTTGAACGTACTTTTTCACAGACGAGTGGATGCGGCAATGTCAGACGCAGGCCTACACGTACACGGAACACACTGTAGCCTACTCGAATAATGTAGGCTACCCTGCATCATTGATCAATGATGACGAGCGTGATAACATGCTGTCCAGTATGCGCTAGTATTAGCAGGCCTATGTAGGCCTATAATTGATGTGTGAAACATTGCCAATGTGGCGTAGGCCTAAGGTTTATCTAATGACGAAATTAACCATAACCCTGACAACTAACCGAACCTCAAGACACCTATAGCCTCACCCAAAGCAACCCTAAAGAGTAAGACAGCTTAACATCTAAAGGTTGCGAAAACGTCTCCTATTAATAATCGGTGTGTGCCATTTCAAAATCCCGACGAAAGTGGACAGAGCCACGTGATATGTCTTAACCAATAACATAACGAGCGTGAACGTATACAGAGCTGAGGTTCCGTAAAAGTCCAGGTGTTAATGGATCCACTGCTTTCCCTAAAACTTACGATTTGTTTTCTTACGTGTTCGAAGGCGATTGGTCGATGTTAATCGTTAAAAATCTACACTTTGATTTTCTCCCTCGTGACTCAGTTACGCGCCCCAAATTGCGTAGTTACTTTAACTCCAAGAAGTTCCCAAAACACAATGGTGGAGAAGACCGTTTAATAAAAATTAATCAGCCACCTGAAAGGCAGTCTACATTATTAATTTTCATCACGCTTCTCGACGTACGTGTATAGGAACGTAAAATATTATTTCCGTTTGATGAACTTGTGTATCGTAATGAGGCAGCGTCAAGGGTGTATAATTTTATCATAAAAAGGTTTGGAAAATTATTGTAAGTTCACTTTGAAATTAGCCTACAGGCCCTACACAAAAAACTTTGGAACAATAATTATCACCGTGAAATTTGGCTTACAGCTGATCGATGTACCATTGCCAGCTTAGACCAATGCTCAAAGTATTACAAACTAATCACAGATTAAATTCTAGCTTTTCCCAGAAGTTTTACACAATTTGCCAACGAATATACGATAAGATACCATAAGCAGGCCATAATTTTTTATCTCATATTTAGCAATTTGCAAAAAGGCTTTCTGCTCGACCTAAGACAAATTTTGCTCTGTGATACTTATAGGCAGCAACGCAGCAG
The DNA here is from genome assembly GCA_945859605.1 of Lumbricus rubellus. NCBI lineage: Eukaryota > Metazoa > Annelida > Clitellata > Crassiclitellata > Lumbricidae > Lumbricus > Lumbricus rubellus. Next base: position 3,009,893 of record OX243817.1, read on the forward strand.
CAACGCACCTGTGTGTTACCTGGAGGGCACTGCAAAAGTGCTCTGGTAATAGGCCTATAATATTATATAAAATTACTAGCTGAACCCGGCCACGCGTTGCTGTGGCTGAAAAGAGGCTCCCCTCCATCTCCCCCTCCCCCTCCCCCTCCTCCTCCCCTTCCTCCTCCTCCCCCTCCTCCTCCCCTCCCCCCCCCCCCCCCCCCCCCCCCCCCCCCCCCCCCCCCCCCCCCCCCCCCCCCCCCCCCCCCCCCCCCCCCCCCCCCCCCTCCCCCTCCCCCCCCCCCCCCCCCCCCCCCCCCCCCCCCCCCTCCCCCTCCCCCTCCCCCTCCCCCTCCCCCTCCCCTCCCCCTCTCCCTCCCCCTCCCCCTCCCCCTCCCCCTCCCCCTCCCCCTCCCCCTCCCCCTCCCCCTCCCCCTCCCCCTCCCCCTCCCCCTCCCCCTCCCCCTCCCCCTCCCCCTCCCCCCCCCCCTCCCCCTCCCCCTCCCCCTCCCCCCCCCCCCCCCCTCTCCCTCCCCCTCCTCCTCGCTCCCCTGAAACCCTCCCTCCCCCTTCCCCTCCCCCTCCCTCCCCCTCCCTCCCCCTCCGCCTCCCTCCCCGCCCCTCCCCTTCGCCCTCTACCTCCACCTCCCCTCCCCCTCCGCTCCCTCCCAACCGTCTTCGTCCCGCTCCCTCCGCTCCTTTCTTCCGTCACGCCGTGAAGGCCGCTTTGGGGAAAGGACTCCCCTCCCCTTCCCCCCCCCCTCGACCTCCACCTCCCCTCCCTCCCCACCGTCTTCGTCCCGCTCCCTCCGCTCCTTTCTTCCGTCACGCCGTGAAGGCCGCTCTGCGGAAGGCCGCGAATCGCTTATGACGTCACAGGACGTAACATCATTGATATTTCGTCTTCTGTGTTTGGAGACAGCGTTTAGCCGTGTTATGTGTTATGTGGGACGTGTTGAATTTAGAAATGGCGGACGAACGGATTGCAAAGTTCACTTTTTGTGGAAACGATTGCGTTTTTTCGGGTGAAAAAATCTTAAGACACGGTGCTATTTGAATGAAAGGTTTTGGTAAATTTTCAAAAACAATCCGTGCGTCAGTTTCGGCGTCTTGCTAACAGGAACTATTGGAAATTTTCATTTTTATATATATAGATAGGAGTATTCAAAGAACTATTATAATTTGACTACCGCATGAAGTAGAATGAGCCGAGGAAACGAGTCTATTATAGGTCTACGCAGAACAGAAAAGACCGGTCACGCATCGATTGCTGGGTCATCCTTTCATTTCACCAAATTGGAAACTTTTAGCCGACGCCCTACAAAACAAGGAAGTGCTGAGAAGAGAAAAAGATAGCGTACGTCAACTTTCAATTGTTTAGCTTCAGTTCTAGCAATTGTTCTGTTTCAAATTCAATATTTAATCTATAATATTATAATATTATGCGACTGTTCGTTTTGAAGTCATTTTAATTTGTTTTTTGGAGGTAAGCTTACTGATAATTTTGCCGTCGTCAGGAATGGATGTAATTATGCGGGAAACGCAAGTGAGGTAACTGTCTGGAGGGAATATGTTCGGGGTATATATATATATATATATATATATATATATATATATATATATATATAGTTATCGCGTGCGGTTTGAGGGGACTCAATGTTCCGCCGTAATTGTGGTGTCTTATATCTGGACATATAAATATAACTGACCACGAGTGACCGCGCCTGATTTATGGGGTCCCAGGACCGCATAAACGGGATATATAATTCGAGGTCCGCGTAAGGAGTGTGCATATATATGCTCTGTTCATCTCGAGTGTTTTGTGAGGACTTATGTTGGTCATGCATATTATTATACGATTGATTGATTGGATGATGGCTAATGAGGATAAATGTATTCATGGTTTAACGACAGCTTATGACAACAGAGGCCTTTGCCATCGTCAAAAATTTGTTTGGCATATTAAATACAGTATAAATAGTATAATATATAATATTGATTTCTTGTAACGTACAGAAATTCATTATCATTATGTACCAATCACGTGTATATTTAGGCTATATATCGGAGGAATTAACATGCAATTGGCAGCAGTGTGCTTTAATTTCAATTCTTGTGGACGCCAGTACAAACCGATCTATAGGCATTAGCCTAATCGGTTTTCACTTCCTTCGTGCTATAATTAGACTGATAGGCTATTCGATTAACACATGTGATCGAAATCAATCGCGCGATTACTTTTCATCGCAATTAACGGCAAATTAATAAACTGCAAACGACCCAACCTGAAACAGTGGCATACAAAAAAAATTAGCCTATCCATTGCCTCTCCATAGACAGATATCATCAATTTCCTTTCCATAGGCAGATATTATCCAATGCCTCTAATGGCTCTGCATTAAAAGATGAAAAAGTTCGTTGGGTTAAATAATAAATTATTGTTGTTCATGTCAATGAATTGGAATTCAGCTGGAACTGATCAAGAAGCGGCACGACATTTAATTTAGGCCTACGATATTTAATTTTTGGCCAACATAGCATCTATCGTCTGATTTGATGATCTGGGAAAAGATACCTTATCGCAGTTACTGTAGGCCTAGCAACTATGTCCCAATCAACACTCAGTGGAAGTTCCAATTTATACGAAAAATAATTCATTTGAAATAATCTAAGCTTATCGCTTTAGCCTGCTAAAATAATTAGTCGCCATTGCATGGGTTTCAACGTCGGTCGCAAACAAGTTGGATTGATTAACAAAAATACTATATCTACATGTATTATAAGAGATATAGACTAAAATAGTATTTTATTAATTAAATACATGTAGTAGCTGGATTTCTGAAAGGTTTATTGCCTGAATCGGAGATCGATTGATGTAGGCTAAGAATTGTCTACCTACCTACGTCTAGGCCTACTGTAGGCCTACGTAGCTAAGCTTATTATATTATGGGGGGGGGAATAACGCACGCTTAGCGCTAAACCTGAGTTAAATAGGAGTTTGATTAATAAAATAAATAATATTAACGATTGTGGGGACTTCCGTTCATTACCACGTAAAACTAGTATAGGCCTATATAGGTACATCCACATTGTGTGCATTATGGGGACTCCAATTCATTATCACGTAAACAGATTGTATATAGGTAAACAGATTGTATATAGGTATATATATATATATATAATTACATATAACTGACCACGAGTGACCGCGCGTGATTTATGAGGACCTATATATAACTGACCACGAGTCACCGAGCGTGGTTTATGAGGGCTTATATATAACTGACCACGAGTCACCGAGCGTGATTTATGAGGGCTTATATATAACTGACCACGAGTCACCGAGCGTGATTTATGAGGGCTTATATATAACTGACCACGAGTCACCGAGCGTGATTTATGAGGGCTTATATATAACTGACCACGAGCGACCGAGCGTGGTTTATGAGGGCTTATATATAACTGACCACGAGAGACCGCGCGTGATTTATGAGGACCTATGTAGGGGTCATATAAGCAACTGATTGCAGGTGATTTCTGAGGACATACAATTATAGCTACATGTAATTTCTTGTAACGTGCGGAAACTCATTATCATCATGTACCGATCACGTGTATAATTATCGGAGGACTTAACATGTAGCCTAGTCGGATGCAATGTGTTCTGCTTTCAATTCTCGTGGACGCCGATACAAACCGATCTGTTCGTTAATTGACTTCCACTGCATTTGTGTTGTAATTAGGCTGATCTTCGATTGAAAAATATAATCGAAATCAGTTGCACGATTATTTTTAATCGCAATTAACTGCGCATTAATCGAAACACATTTCTAATACGCAACAAAGAAAACGAATTTGTCATAAGATTCTCTTCAAGGTGAATAAAATAACTGTGTAGGCTGTTGTTAGGCCTATATGTGAATGAAGCATCTTTCATTGATGCAGACAGAAAATAAGTATAGGTGGTTGGTGCCTAACATACTAATACTAGGCCAACTTCTATAGTAACTGAGTAAATATGTAGTTCATTCGCCAGCAGGTTATGAAAGATGACAATATGCACTTACAGAAGCCTTCTGGGTGGAAACAGGTGAATTGTCACATACATACATATATCTCATCTCACCGGTCGACCAATTTTATTGGGCCTACATTTATTGCACGAAATCTGTTTATAGGGGTACCCCTTCATTAGCGCGCAGGACAAACACGCGCCGATATGGCACCTTACTGCAGGTCTGTAGTGCGCCAAAGCTAGCAGCCGTCGTCCATGCAGGTTTGAATATGATTAGCTCGTTCTAATTCTTGCCTAAGCTGTTGTTCCTGAGTGGAAGCTGGATTGGCGAAAACAGCAGTTGACCAAACAGAAGCTGAACTTACTGAAAATTATTAATAACTATAGGGACATTGAGCAAGTCCTTCACTCGCAATTGAATGGGCGCTTCGGCGTGAAACTCCGATGCAGTGTCCGCGCTGTAATCGGGTGCGCCTCTGAGTAGTGAGCTTTAAGGGGCGCCATGGAAATGGATAAATAACTAAACAAAAATAAATAAACCTACGTGTAGGCCTACCGTACGTAGCTATATGGAATAAAAATAATACACGAGTAGCGCTATGCCGCTACATAGTAGTTTGATTGATAGAAGTTATAATAATTATCGCTTTCAAAATAGTAGCTGGATTGAGTAAAGAGTATTGTTTTTAAATAAAGCTGGATAATTGAAAAGATGTCAAGAAAAAGATAAGTCAGATTGAAGAGAAATAATTATGTTGCGCCATACGAATAATTTTGAACACTAAAGCGAATAATTAATAATTATTACTCATGTAGCCTGCTTAGGCCTACACTTTGCGAAATTATAATTGAAGCAGACAAAGCAGCAGCATCATTAACAAAATTTAATCACTTCTGTTTCTTAACAATCTCGACTAAATTTTGCATTTAGATGAAATAATCCACTCAATCAAGTAAGGACCCACAGATCAAATCCGGCCTGAAAGGCAGCTTTGGGTCATTAGTTTATTACAGGCATAGTCAACCTGTTTCTTATACTATGTAATCCCCGCATTGAGTATGTATGTATGTGCACTTACTAGAGCACTAATTCTTCTTTCAAATGCTCCTCAGAAACGCTCCCAACTACAGCGCGGACACTGAATCGGAGTTTCACGCTGATGCGTTGAGCAATTGTGAATTAAGGAGTTGCCTAAGGTCCATAGGAGGCGGCTTGAGGTGGATTCGAGCAAACAGCCCTTCCACTGCAAGGCAACGAATATACACAACACACCACCGCGCCACACAGCAGTACATAGGAGCCTATGCGCTGTGGCACTCGGGCACAATGTGCGTAGGCTACATGTATATTTATGCCTATAGAAAAGCTGGCAATAAAAGAACAGTTTCAATTCCAATGAAATACTAGGAAATCAAGGAAAGTTGCAAAAATGACCAGAGATCACGACGAATCAATTGCCCTTTAACAAAGTTAACACCCGCGCTCTGATTTTTGGTGCCGCCTCTAACCGCATTCACTATTTCGTGGTCTCCCGCCTTGACTACTGCATCGCCATCTATGAAGGACTATCGGCTGATCAAATAATGTTGGCTGTCCGGAACCGGTCCGACACAAGACTAGTGGCAAAACGTATTGATCATAAAATTTTCTCAAAACTCGGCCATTATCTCCGACTGCATTTGTATGTCACACATCGCTTGTCCCTCATGACTGATTGCCTACAGTTCATGTTTGTCGAAGCGCCCTTGTAACGGCAAGTCCATGGGCGGAGACTTAGGGGGGGGGGGGGGCAGGTCGACGGTCCTCCTCAATGAAAGTGTTGGGGGAATCAGTAAGATATATATAAGCCCCATAAATCACCCGAAATCAGTAACATATATATATATATATATATAAGCCCCCATAAATCACCCGCAATCAGTAAAATATAAATAAGCCCCCATAAATCACCCGCAATCAGTAAAATATATATAAGCCCCCATAAATCACCGGAAATCAGTAATATATTATATAAGCCCCCATTAACCACCCGCAATCAGTAACATATATATAAGACCCCATAAATCACCCACAATCAGTAACATATATGATGATGATTATTATGATGATGATGATGATGATGATGATGATGATGATGATGATGATGATGATGATGATGATGATGATGATGATGATGAAGATGATGATGATGATGACGATGATGATGACGACGACGATGACGACGACGACGACGACGACGACGACGACGACGACGATGACGATGATGATGATGATGATGATGATGATGATGATGATGATGATGATGATGATGATGATGATGATGATGATGATGATGATGATGATGATGATGGTGATGATGATGATGATGATGATGATGGTTCTCTGTCCGAAGGCAGGTTCATTGGATTTACGCCCCTGGGGATAAGATGAGTGAGGTGGTTTCCCGTTGCTTTCCCCCCAGACAATGATGGGTAAGCAACTTGCCAAAGATCGCTCCGCAGCAGTTTGCGCCACCACGTCCCATGCGTACTAGCCCGAGATATCTAACTCTCTGAGTGTCAACTCCCAATCCGGGGCTTTAACCGCAGTTCGTTGTATCCAACAGACGAATGCCGTTCGCGCTTACCGGTGTAGCTAACTAGGCTAATATATAAGTCCCCACAAACCTACTGCAATCAGTAATATATACATTGTATAAATTATGTCCTCGTAAATCACACGCATTAAGTAGCATAATAATATATTATATCTTCAAGTTCTCTGTCTTCAAGCAGGTTCGTATGTCCGACGACGACATTTTTAATCTGTTCTGTGCTTCTCTTTTCAGTCCACTTTATACCTCCTCTGTCAGCATACATTCCAGCAGCATTGTTCTGGGTCTACCTCCCACCCTTTTCTCCTCCATTCTTCCCGCAATGATGTCTCCTATAGTAGGGTGTCGCTTCCTAACCCTCGGAGGCTAACCTGGGGTGTTTTTTCATCCCGCTGTCAGCATTTGCCCTGATTGTTTTACCGCTTTGAAATTATGTCATACGTTTTTGTGTATCTGTTCATAAAATTGATGATTTTTGCTTAATTCCCCATTTTAAAAACATTTTTATTGAATGCATATGATCACGTGCCTGACGTCATATAATGTACATTGTTATTAATAATTTAGTTGTGTTGAAGAGGTTTCGGTAATCTGCGGAAAATGCCGCTAAACTGGTATCAGAATTGATATCTATGGATTTAAAATGACGATAGTAATGAGAATAATATAAGATATGTTGATTGTAATGATATCTCGGAGATAGATAATGTTGAAAGACTTTAATAGAAGTTCTTCCCAATTGTTTAAAACAATTTGATAATTCTTTGGGTCAATATGTAGGCCTACTTCTCTTGGGATCCACATAGATGAAAAGCACAATCTTCGCTAGCGTGGTCATCTTGGATCACTCTCCCCTAATTAGGCCAACAGACTCAAGTTTTGTACAAGAAATCAAACAATTCTGGCTACATTAGCCACTATTTAGTCAGAAAATGTTAACCCTCAACAGCTAACGTGTAAAAACTTACGTTAAAGCTAACCTGGGGTCCACCTGAACCCTATTGTATTTGTTTAATATTTGCATTTGCAAACACGATATTGATGATGAAAATCAAATCCCCACTATTTCTATTGGTAAATTGGCTATGTATGTGTACTTGTCATAGCGTCCCTCTGTCTGTCAGTCTTTTGTCTCCATGTCTGTCTGGCTCTCTCTCTGTCTCTCTCTTTTTTATTCTGTCTCTGTCTCTGTCTCTATCTCTGTCTCTGTCTGTCTGTCTGTCTGGCTCTCTCTCTCTCTCTCTTTCTCTCTCTCTCTCTCTCTCTCTCTCTCTCTCTCTCTCTCTCTCTCTCTCTCTCTCTCTCTCTCTCTCTCTCTCTCTCTCTCTGTGTCTTTGTCTATCTCTGTCTCTGTCTGTCTTTCTCTGTCTCTCTGTGTCTCTCTGTCTGTGCCTGTCTGTCCGTCTGTCTGCCTGCCTGTTTGTCTGTATGTCTCCATATCTGTCCGTCTTTCTATCCGTCTGTCTGTTTTTTGCATTTTGGGTATTGAAATACGAAAAAATCTTATGAAAATTCTATGTAATTTTTGGGGTCCACATGGACCCCACAGGAAAAACTCATACAAAAAACTTTGCAGTGTTTTTTAAATGTATATATGCACTCTTGACCGCGGGTGCTTTGTGTGGACCTTCGTTCAGGAAAAAATGAAATGTTTGGGTTTAACGACTCTTTTTCATATCGAAGATGATCAGCGTCGGAGGCAGAGAACAACCTCGTACTCCACGTTTATATTGCGATCGAGTCACCCGCAGTAAAGATCCGAGAAATTAATCTCTGATAAACCGACCGACCGGGAATCGAACCCGTGCCGCCGGCGGGGCGAGCGGGCTACAAACCCACTCGACCACCGTTCAGGACCACGTAAACCGCTTATATAGGCCGCCTATATCAAAACTTGATCGCGGGTGGTTTGTGCACGGGACTTCGTGGTTTGTTATAAATAGTTTGATCGGAAAAAATAATAGCTTCGAATCCATTTCTCCATGTAACTTCAGCGGCGATTTAATATTTTAGTTACATATGAAAATATTGATAACAAACCACGAAGTGGGATGACGGATGAAAATCTTCAGTCCAAAACAAGAAGCGGGATGATTTTTTTGATATTTTTAGTGCAATAAATACGATGATTGATGCAAATTACAGTTTGCAGTGGGTAAAGTTTTGTGGAGGGGGTAGGCTAATCTGAAACCTTTACACCGGTGGAAAAGAATTGCGTATAATTATACATGCGTCGGCCAAGAAAGGCATGCATCATAAATAATTGAACGTTGATTTAATCATATTAGGCCCATTATACAAATTACGGATGCGGTTAATCTATCGCTTTGGCATTCTAAATTATTTGCCTGAAGCAGAAGGCTTATGATTCTCAACAATCGGAGTTCTACTTTGGCCTGAATACTTTTTACCAATCCAGCTTCTATAACGTAAAATCTACTAGTTTAGTACTGCAATAATCGCCAGGTGACACTACAGCATTCATTTCCAATCGCACTGTTATTTTGCATAATACAATCTGTCAGAATTAGGTCACCAACCCGAAGGCGACCCAAGGAAACAGAAACTTATAAAATCGAATAGATGACCCACAATAAACAATTAAACATAATAGGCAATAATTTAGCGACAATCTCTTCATCGATTAAATTCATGAAAAAATTACTATAACCAAGTGAAATTATGTTTAAAAGAAATCTTTTCGCCAACCCAATTTGTAAACGACCAACGCTAAAAGCCATGCAATGCCGATTGATTTAAGAAGTTAACGCGAAAAATTATATAGATCTGTACGTGTCATTGTTATTAGGCCTATTCGTGTGGGCTACTGTCCTATTAGTTCATTTAGGTTTTTAATTTTGAGGGCGGTCTGTGTTTTCTTTTATTTTTGTTCCTTGTTTCTTCGTGTCGTTCTCGTGTTGCTGACTTATTTATGACGTGGATTGGAATATGCACAGATATAGTCGAATTGGAATCGAAAACTGTCGTGTCACCTGGCGATTATAATAACATTGTACTAATAATCTAACATTAGCGTCGTCTAATGAGTTTGCTGCTTGATTTCACGCCAACAGTACTGAACATTATTTCAGCAATGCCGTCTTTATATAGCAGGCCTAATTGGACTTTTAGTTAATGATGAGGACAGGCCTATGATTCTTTAAGAAACGTGCACGCAACTTTTTTGGTGGAAAATGGAGAAGAAGAAAAGGACGAATAAGAGAGATGAGAAAGAAGAAAGTTAATCAGTTGAATGGAGGGGTGAAGAAGAGGGAGGGAGAGAGAGAGAAACGGAACAGGGAAAGTAAGAGGAAAGACATTACGAGAACGGAGACTGAAAGAGCGATAGATGAAGCGGAAGTGGAGTAGAATATAGAAGGTTAGGAAGATTATGTGAGGAGGGAGAATGAGAAGAAGAGGGACACTTTGGCGGAGTGGATGAGAATATAGGCCTAGTGTAGAGGAGGATAATTATGATTGTAGGACATTATCCCCCCGGACATTATCCTCCCGGACAAAAGCCCCCCGGACATTATCCTCCAGATTTTTCCCAGGACATTATCCCCCCGGACAAAGTCCCCCTCTGTGCAGTTAGTCTGGTTCTTCATTTAATTGATAAAGATTAATCGTTCTGGTTTTGTCCGCTGTGTGAACTTGTTAATGCCGTCACCTATAACACTTATACTGCCATTCAGGTGCAAACTAAAGGCTTGTTAGCGTCACTTAGTTACTCATTTCTAACACAAGGAGGCTATATTAAATTTTACTGGCAGTGCTGTTGCAACAGCTGCCAGTCTGCCTACGCTTAATTAACCTACAGTATAGACCAACCCATAAACTTCCAGATATATAAACTAAATGTAGCTACAAGTATATGGCCTACCTAACCTCATCTGGGTCTTCGACCGGTTATAAAACCACAGACAGAATTAGACTAATGCTTTTCAAATAACCGGCTTTCTCAGTCAGTCAACAGCCGCGGTCATAAAATAATAGACCTATCGGTACGTTCACACCTAGAGCAGTTAGATATTTCTGCGAACGTTTGTGCTGGACTAAGCTAATTGCCCGTTTCAGATGTCCATTCATTCATTTCGAGAATTTATATAGCACCTCTTCAAGAAACCTACTCAGAGGCTCGCCAAGCCCAGTCACAGCCAGCAAAGTAGGATTCGAGCGACTTATAAAAGCAGATGAATCTAGCCTAGAGATCCTGCGTGGTCGAGTGGGTTGTAGCCTGCTCGCCGCGCCGGCGGCCCGGGTTCGATTCCCGGTCAGAGATTAATTTCTCGGATCTTTACTGCGGGTGACTCGGTCGGAATATAAACGTGGAGTGTGAGGTTGTACTCTGCCTCCGACACTAATCATCTTCGATATGATACAGTGTCGTTAAGCCCGAATACAACAAAGCCTAGGCTTAGGTTGCAGGATAGTGGGAAGCCATTCCAGATAGCGAGACCCACATTAGAAAAGGCTCGGCGCTGTCTGGTATAAGTGCGAACTCGAGAAACCAAAAGTTACCCCGTTGTCGAATGCATGCTACATCTGCAGCAGCGAGATACAAGAAGCAAGAGACACGCATAATCGACAGAGGCATGCACAAATAGAAAATAATACATACATAGAGAGACACAACGATAAGCACAAAGAGAGACAGATGCTGTGTGAACAGATAAAAGGAAGATAAAAGGAAAGGAAGATAAAAGGACTTGAAATATAATTAATAAGCACTTAAAAACTGTTCTATTTGGCCGTGCTAGAGTCGGTAGCGCCTCTGAGTAGTTTCCTTGAAAAGGCGCTATATAAATACTTGAATGAATGAATGAATGAATGAATGAATAAAATTGATTTTGAAGCGCAATCGTTGTCTCTCTTTCTTTATCGAATAAAGAGACAAACACGGAAACCGAACGAAATTCAGAGAGACATTTGAACACAGGCAAGCAGAGAATAGAAAACTGAATTAGGCAGACAAAGACTCATCCATGCATGATGAGAGATAGGCCGACAGCGGCAAACTGACAGAGACAGTGATCGAACGAATCTGACAAAAAACTAGGAGACAGAAAAGTTGTGGGAACACAGTGATCCAGCAGGCGTGTGATAAGCTTATAATTATTAGCCTACTATAAGCCTGCATGTGACGAAACGAATCTAAGCTAAAAAAAATATAAGTTTATAATCGTTTGTATGTGCACTTGTTATAGCGCCCCTTCAAGCTCTCTTTACTCAGAGGCGCTCCCGAATGCAGAGAGGACACTGCATCGGAGTTTCACGCCGAAGCGCTGAGCAATTGTGAGTGAAGGACTTACCCAAGGTCCTTACGCGGCGAGGTGGATTCGAACCTCGAACTCTCCGGCTTCAAGGCAACGACGCCACCACTACACCACCGCGCCCCGTTATATTTATGATTGTTACATAACATTGCTTAACCAACGCAAACACGCCTACCTATTGGCAACACACGCGCGCGCATACGCACACAGACTGAGCGACGGTGCTGGATCGATTTGCAAAGGCAGAATATTGTCTGAAATGCAATAAGCTTAGGCATGTATAATTAATTTTATATTACCGTTAGACGGTGACAACGATTCAAACCCACATTTACAAGCATCATTCATCAAATCAAAATGCTCATTGGTAGTTCAAGTTCTTTGATAAGGAATTCCATTACATTCTGCATTGATTGCATTTGTCAATATCAAAGGGCTTAACCCATTTACAGCCAACGTTGCGAAAACGCAACGTACTGCTTAAAAATTGTGGAAAAATTAAAAACAAGAGAAACCTTCTCAAATCCATTTTGTCTTGCTTAACGGGTGTTTACTAAGTATGCTGTTACCAAATATAATATTATTTATTGTCTTCCTATATTTTTTTGAATTTGTCAAAATTTGGTCTTTTTTGTGTCTGTTTAGGGGTTTTGTTCAATAATTTTTTTCCTCATAACACGTCAATATTTCCGAGAAGTGAAGCTGTCCGATTGGAATACTAATGTGAATAATTATTGTCTTTTGTTGATTAAATTTATATCTCATTGCATACTGAAACCGTAATCTGCGAAATTTTAATGTTGCGTTTTCGCAACATCGGCGGAATGCGCTATGCGAATTATGTTGCGTTTTCGCAACTTCGGCGGAATACGCTATAAGCTTACGCATTATGGCACGTATACAATACATGTAGTAACTCATATAACCTTATTTGAACTTACGATTGCTTGCAAAAAGCTACCTGGGGTACTCGGCGTTTCCCAGGAAATTTCGTGTTTTTCGCCCCACCAGCACCATAAGCACCAACTTATACGGGGCGGAGTGTCAGAACCAGCTTCCAGACAGCCCCTAACTCTATGGGGTATCCGGCGTTGACGCAGCTCGGAAAGCTTCGGTTTTCTCGCCCTTGCCACTACCCACTACCCCTCCCTCTCTAACCCATCCAGTTTCACGCTCTTCCCACCCCACCCACCCCATTCTAGACCCATTCCATCCAGCCCCACCCCTACCCATCCACGCCTGCCCCGCCCTAACATACTTCCACCTCTCTGGTGTCCCCCAGTGTTATCCAGTAAATTTAGGTTTGTGACTACTAACACCAACTGCCATCCCCACCTCGCCACCACCCCCACCCACCCCACCACCACCCCACCACACCCCACCTCACCAGTCGCCACCTAATTCGCTCCCACTCCATGGAGTCACCATCCTCTCCTCTGAAGTAACCGGCGATACCCATGAAATTTCGAGGTAAAAGTTTTGGTTCACTCAGAAACCCAGCGCCCACCCCATCCCTGGTGGGCGGGGTGTGTCCTTGTGGGCGCGAGGTCGCAGTGTGGGCACTAGATCTAGCTGTCAGCTTCGGATTAGATGTGAAACTAAGTCGAAGATGTCGAAACAACGATATTTTTGTTATTTTCCGGCCTTCCACCGCTCCCCCCAACAGTGAGGGGGTAAAACCCAGGCACTCCACTGGATGGCCCTGGCGGCCCTCTGCTCAGGTGAAAGGTTTCAGGTCAATAGCAACGACACTGTGGGCGTAGCCTACATACTGGAAAACACACAAACCTACATAGTCACATTCACTTTTACATGCATAGATAAAGTTCACCTTTCCTGCCGTTGTTGCGAAAACGCAACGTCCTGAAACTAGGTCACGACAAATATTTTTAGTAAAATTGCACTCTCAGAAGTCTATTGGCATCATTTTAATTATATACTATCAGCGGCAGCTTGATACGGTGGCTATTTCTCATAGCGGCGGTAAATGGGTTAATAAACAATTTCGGGACAAGTTTATGAACACCTCGACCTGTGTCTCTGTGTCCCTATGACTCTCTTCCTCTCTGCGTCACTGTCTCTGTCGGATCCTCGAAGAAGAATGCCTTTCACTGTGTCGCGTTAATGAGCGCTCGTAGTATGCGCCCGTTGTTTTGAAAGTGTCAAAATCCTGGCCAAAGATGTTGGATAGGGGTTTCTACATCTAGGTCTGGGGTAGGGCATGGCAGGTCGTAACGGCGAGACTACAAGCAATGGATAGAGTCGTAATATATACAAACGGACAGGGAGAAAGTGATGCATTGAAATCCATGACGGAATGAAATTGCCTCAATAATTCCTATAGCAAGAATCTGAGCAAACTTGGGACTGTTTACAGAAGAAATTCTATTTTCATTTTCATGTCGTACATCTCTATAGCGCCCTCAAAAAATTCGCCACAAGCATTCTCTAAAGTTGCATGGATGGATGGATGGATCGATGAATGAATGAATGGACTTTTTGTGCGAGTATGGATGGGTGGTAAGATCAGGGATCAGCTTGCCGTCCCAGTGAACAACAAGTGGAGTGTTACTCTGAAACTCTGTTTTTATATTTACTGATCTCTGATCTCGGTGTTCTACTCTAGACAATGCCTCCAGCTGTTAAACAAATATACTGAAGCTGCTGCTGCATCAGTGTTGCTTACAATGCTTACTGCTTAGTCAGAATAGTCACTGATTAGTCCGTCCAAACAGTAAACAAGTCTGAACATGTCTGTAGCCTAATATGAATTCATGGAAATTGTGTCTTGTCAGCAAAACAATGTGATCTAAGTGAGTGTATATGTTTGGAAAAAGTTACAATTTACTTAACAAATAAGATTTGGCTATTTATTTATCATGAGAATTAATTAAGAAATAAAACGCTAGTTTCAGTAGTATCCGAAATATAAAGGCTGCCACAGCTCTGGTATCAGAAACTTCACCATAAATGAGCTACCCCTAAATATTGTTCAATGGTGCTGATATTTTGCCAGAATTTTTATTTCATATACAGGAAAAAACGGAGGGGGTACGAAAATTATATTTCACAAGTAAAAAAATAAGCTCCAGCCTACTGTAACTATGCATAGGTGGATTGTATTGAATTGTATTAAAACATTTATAAAGCGCCTCTACTAGGGTGAACCGTTCAGAGGCGCTCCCTGTGCGCAAGGCCACAAGAGAAGAAGTCAGTTTTTAGGGGAAAATGAGGATGAGGGATCACCAGTTAGAAGTTGAGACAGAGTAGATGGAGACAGAGTATTCCAAAGAGAGGGGCCAATTGATGTAAAGGATCGGGACTGATCCATAGCCGTTTTAGTACGAGGAACTAAAAGGTCAAATCTATTTGAAGAGCGGAGTGGGTGATGTGAGGAGGCTGAAATGTATGGATGTATGGATGGATGAATGGGTCGATGGATGGATGGATGGATGGATGGATGGATGGACTGGTGTGCGTTACATGACTGTGTATGTGGAAATGCATGAATCGATTTATGGATGAAGAATGGATAGATGAATGGATGGATGAAAATTGGATGGATGGGTGGGTTGGTTGAATGGGTGAATGAGTGAATGTATGGAAGGATCTATGAATGGATGGATGATTGAGGGATGAATGGATTCATGCATAGGTGGATGAATGGATGGGTGAATGGGTGGGATTGGATGAATGGATGAATGAATGATGATTTGATTGATTAATGAATGCTTGGATGGGGAATGGATGGATAGTTGAATAGGTTGACGGGTGGGTGGGTGAGTAAGTGCAATTAAGTGGATGAATTGATGAATGGAAGAATTAATGAATGGGTGCGTTTGTAGGTGGATGGATGAATGAATTGGCGAACTATTTTGTGGGAGGACGGATGGCTGGATGGGTATCTGGATGGATGAAAAATGGATGGATGGTTGGATGTAAGGGTTGGTGGATGGATAGATGAATGGATGGGTGGATAGATGGATAATTGCTTGGATAGATGG
Organism: Lumbricus rubellus; assembly: GCA_945859605.1. Taxonomy (NCBI): domain Eukaryota; kingdom Metazoa; phylum Annelida; class Clitellata; order Crassiclitellata; family Lumbricidae; genus Lumbricus; species Lumbricus rubellus. The sequence goes on from OX243817.1 coordinate 3,025,761, forward strand.
GTGAATGGATGTATTGATGGATGTGCGTTTGTGCGATAGTTGCAAATGTTTGTATCATTAGCACATGCAATAGTGACCATCAAGTTCGAAGGTCAACCCTCGGAGGCTAACCTGGGGTGTTTTTTTCAGCCCACTGTCAGTATTTGCAATGATTTTTTTACTGCTTTGAAATTCTGCAATGCGTTTTTGTGTATCTGTTCATATAAGATTTTTGCGTTATTCCAGGTTTTTCAATTTTTTATATCGAATGCTGAAGTCAGACAATGGCCATTGTTATTAACAATGCATTTGTGTTGAAAAGGTTTCGACGGTTATCAGCAGCCAATGCCGCTAAACTGATATCAAAATTGATACCAATGGATTGAAAATGATGATAGTGATGAGGATAATGTAGATTTTGTTGATTGCAATGATGTCTCGGAGCCAGATAATGTTGAATTTGATAATGTCATAGACCGAGCCTAGGTTATGCAACTTTGTATTTGGAAAGAATGTAACAAAGAGTTACTTGTGTATAGATGACCGTAGACTCGATAATTGTGCTGATATTTTAACTTAGTTAGGTTTCATAGATTGTGAAATCTATCCTGAACTTGAATTAAGTGCCGTTGTCGGTCAAACATGGTCTAATAATTATTATATCATAGGCCTATTATGGTGTGAGGTGAAAAATATACCCCAGGTTATCCAATATGTAAATTTTTTATAGGTTAGCCTTCGAGGGTTATTATTAAAATTCTTAGCACCAACACTAATTAGATTGATCGATAATGAATTAGAAATTTTGTCTGTTGCGTAATTATTGAGCAAACTATAATAGGTGGATGGGTGAATGCATGGATGGGTGAATTGATGTAATGGTGTGAGTTATGTGGGTTGGTGGGATGGATGAATGGATTTATGGATTGAGAACTGGATGGATGGATGAACGCATGGAAGCTGGATGGATGGGAGGGTGGAATGGGTGGACTGGTCGGTACGTGGATGCACGTGTGGATGGAAGAATAGGTGGATGTATGGATAGATGGGTGTATAGATGGATGGGTGCGTGGATTGGTGGGTGTTATGTGTGTGGATGGGAGATAGATAGCTGGGTGGTTTTGAGGGTGGATAGATGAATGCATGGATTTATGGATTGAAGCATAGAGAGATGCATAGGTAGATGAGTGGATGGGTGAATGGATGGGTTTGAATGTTTGTTTGGATGGTCGGGTGAGTGATCGATTGGTTGGCTAAATAATTATGGATGCGTGGAGTGAATGGATGAATAGTTGAGTGGATTGATGAATGGGTGGATTTGCGGATGAGTGAGTTTTTGGATGCATGGGTGGATGGCTGAATTAATGGATGGCTGCTTATTTAATTCGATGGATGGATGAACGGGTCGACTATTATTTTGTGGGTGTATAGATGGGTGGGTATTTGTCTGGATGGATGGAAGAAAAGATGGATGGGTGGCTAGATTGATGGGCACGTGGATTGGTGTGTGTTATGTGTGGGGGTGAAGGATGGATGAATGGGTTAGTTTGTGGGTGGATGGAAGTAAGGATATACGGATTGAAGTGTGGATGGATGTATAGGTAGACGTATGGATGGGTGAATGGATTGAGTGGTGTGTGCTATGTGTGTGGTTGGGTATAGATGAACAGACTTATGAATTGGAAAATGGATGTGTGGATGGTTGGATGCATTGGAATTGGATGTATTGGTGGGAGGGTGGAATGCGTGAATGAGTGAATGTACATAAGGATGGTTGAATAGATGAATGATTGAAGGATGGCTGTATGGGTGGATGTATGGTTGGGTAAATGGGTGGTTTTGGATGTGTTGATGAATGGATGGATGAATGATGGTTTGATTGATTAATAAGTGCATGGATGGGGATGGATGGACAGTTTAGTCGGTTGATGGATGGGTATAGGTGAATGGTTGGATGGATCGTTGCGTGGATGCATGGGTGAATGAATGGATGGATGAATGAATGTAATGGTTGCGTTTGTAGGTGGATGGTTAGATGAGTGGATGTACTATTTGTGGGAAGATGGCTGGCTGGCTGGGTATTTGGATGGATAGAAGAATAGATGGACATGTGGGCTTGTTGATGGGTGAGTTGGTGGATGAATAGATTGATGGATTTACATGTATGGACGATTGTATGGATGGAAAGATTAATGAATGAATGGATGTTTGTTTTGTTTTGTTTGCATGTGCACTTGTTATAGCGCCCCTTCAAGCTCTCTACTCAGAGGCGCTCCCGAATGCAGAGCGGACACTGCATCGGAGTTTCACGCCGAAGCGCTGAGCAATTGTGAGTGAAGGACTTGCCCAAGGTCCTTACGCGGCCAGGTGGAATCGAACCTCGAACCTTCCGGCTCCAAGGCAACGACGCCACCACTGCACCACCGAGCCCCACAAATCTGTGACTGGAATTGTAACATATCCAGTTGATGATAAGATCATTTATGAAGTAAGTAAACTAGACATAACAGTATCTTTGCTATATAGATTGATGAATGTACGGATGTGCGATAGTTGCATATGTATGTATCGTCAGCAAGTAGAATAAAGACCATCAAATTGTAACTTTGTCAATAAAATGCTCTGTACCAATAGTATATATAGACTAGATTGATTCATAATGAATTAATAACTATTTTGCTGCGTTATTGCTGTACATTCTACGTGTATAGGTGAATGCACGGGTGAATGGATGGATAGATTTGATGTGTGCTACGTGTGTGGGTGGGGATGGATGAATGAATTTATGGATTGAAGAAGGGATGGATGCATGGAAATTGGCTGGATGGCTGGGTTGGTTGAATGGGTGAATGAGCAAATGTCTGGAAGGATGTATGGATGTATGAATGAACGGATGGATGGATGGAGGAATGGATCAAGAGCAGAATGGATGGATATATGGAGAGATGGGTGGAAAGATGGACTAATTCGGGGATTGGTGGGTGTCATGTTTGTGGCTGGTAGATGGGTGAATTGGTGCCAAAGGATGCAGGTATAGATCTATGGATTGAAGTAGTGATGGATGTAGATGTGGATGCATGGACGGGTGAATGAACGTATGGATTGGTGTGTGCTGTGTGTGGGGGATGGATTCATGGGTTATTGAATGGATGGATGCATGCATGTATGGAATTTGGAAAGATGGGGGGGGTGTGTGGAATGGGTGAATGCACGGAAGAATGTGTGAACGGATATATGATTTAGGGATTAATGGATGGATTAGAGGTGGATGCACGGATAAGTGAATGGATGGATAGGTGAGTGGGTTGATAGGTGCGTGGGTGAATGAGTGGATGAATCGTTGCGTAGATGCATGCATTTGTGAGCTAGTGAATGAATGGATGAATGAATGAATGGATGGAAGCGTTTGCAGGTGTATGGATGGGTGAATTGCAATTGCAACATATGGAGCGGAGTCGTGGACGTACAGGAAGAGTGAAGTGAGAAGAATAAAGGCTTTTGAAACATCTTATAAAAGAATATTAAGAATACCGTGGACAGCTAAGAGAAGGAATGAGGGGTGTTACAGGGGGTGGGTGGCGAACGGCTGTGGGGAGAGGCGGTAGGGAGGAAGTTAAGTTACTTTGGCCACATCATGAGGAAGGGAAACTGACTGGAGAAGGATATAATTACTGGAGAAACGAGGAAAAGAGGAGACGTGGAAGACCGCGTAGGATGTGGATCGATGATGTGAAAGAGTGGACCCGGATGACGATGGAGCAGGATTCGAGCAGCGCAGCAGAGATCTTCATGGAGACAAATCGTAATATTGTGCCACCATAGTTCGAAATTGCGAATAAGGCACCGACGACGACGACGGATGGATGGACTCTTTCTGTCAGAGTGGGTTGGTGGATGGGTGGATGGATGAATGGTTGACTGGATTTAAGAATGGATGAACGGATGAGAATTGGATGGGTGGGTGGGTGGAATGGGTGGATGTAAGGAAGACTGCATGAATGGATGGATTGATGGATGAATGGATGGATTACTGAATGGATAGATGTATACGTAAAGGTGGATGCATGGATGGGTGAATGGGTGGGTTTGGATGTATGGATGAATGATGGTTTGATTGATTAATGAATACATGGATGTGTGGATGGATGGGTTTGTGGATGGGTTAAGATGGATGATTGGATGCATAGATGGACGAATGGATGGATTGATGGATGCACGGATGTGCGATAGTTGCACCTGTTTCTATAGTCAGCAAATGCAATGAAGACCATCAAGTTGGAAGGTTCTTATTAAAATGCTTAGCACCAATATTATAGACTCGATTGATCGATACAATGAAGGGAAATATTTTGTTGCGTTATTGATGAATATACTATGTATTATAGGTAGATGCATGAGTGGATGG
>OX243817.1:3032644-3080826 GCA_945859605.1 Lumbricus rubellus
CATGTTTTGATTTTATTTGATATTAGGGTGTCCCTAAGTAGCGGGATCTTCGATCTTTCTGGGACCTTCCTTTTGTTACCACAGAAACTACGTTGTCATAATTGTCCTTTTTGCCTGGAAACAATAGAACATTTGATTAATTGATTGATTGATCGATCTATTGATTGACTGACTCACTGCTTGATTGATTGATTGATTGATTGATTGATAGGTTAAGTTCTTCTCGTCTTGTCTGAATGACTAGGTGATTGATTTACTAACATTAATAGCTGACTGACTGCCTGGTTGACTGACCAAAAAAATGACACGTTTAATGAGTGACCGCCTGATTCCTGTTTAAATGACTGATTATATAATTATAATTATGGTTCAGCTTCTGAATGGGTTACGTTTTGAATGACTGTCTATTTGCCGGAATATAATTATGCCGATTTGACCATAAATACGACTCGCGGAGTGACTGACCGTATGGCACGTTTTGTGAATGACTATCATGATATAAAATTATTACTCAATGAGTAATAAGATATCATAATAAATGTCAGATTGACTGTTTTCCTGTCTGGTTGCAGACTGGCTGCTTTGTTAACCATCTGAGTGGATGACTCTGGTATTCAATGAATGCTTCTTTGGGTGACTGACTGCATTCAATATTAATTTTATTGACATGCACGTTTGCTAATTGACTAATTGATTATTTCGAACACTCATTGAAGGACTGACTGATTTGCCTATTTGACTTCTTAGTTGCTTGATTGACTGATTGCATGACTGAATGACAAGCTAGTTGACTGACCGTCTGGTTATCTGACTGACCGCCGGCTCACTGGCTGACAGGTTTCTCTATGACTACCTTTTCGTCTGATTAACAGCCAGGAGGAATGCATACATGTAGCCCACTGGCCGTTTGGTTTTCCGAACGAATAACTGACTTAATAAGTAATGACTGGACGACTGGCTAATTTTCTGATCGAAACACTGATTGTTGCAATTACTCGATGACGGATTGGCTTTAAAGAAAATACCTGGTTGATTTCCTTTAACACTCACCGAATGACCCACTAACTGTTCAGTTGTATGACTGAATATCTGAATAACTGAATGGCGTAGGGGACATTTCAGAAGTGGGGAGCAAAAGTCAAACTTTTGCTCGAAAAATCTGATCTTTTTGTCGTCCGATCAAAATTTTCCCAAAAGTTTAGATACATTTATTTCATGGTCTCCTTGCCTAAAAACCAGACTTGCCCGAATTTGGGGGCATTTGCCCCCCGGACCCCCGTCTCCTATGTCTATGATTGGACCACTAACTAACTAACTCATCGAAGTAATGACTGAACGACTGCTTTGATGACATTCTAACTGCTGCTCTGCCATCTGAATGATTGCGCTGTCATCTAGATGATTGGTTGACTCACTGTTTCAATTTTCAACGACTGCTTGGCTGTCTGATTGATTGTTGAATAGATTCACTTAATACCATCACTGACTTCTTCTGACTAAATAAATATATCATTAATTCCATTACTGGATCATCTGGATGGATGAGTGAATAACTAACTAGCTGTCTGGTTGGCTGACTGAATACATGACTAATTTTCTTGTGAATGGCAACCTCGTCGTTTGACTAAATGACCGATTGAATAGCTCACCTACAGACTGACTGACTGACTGACTGACTGACTGACTAATGGACCGAGTGACGGGCCAGTAATTGAGTCCAGTCATTACTTCTCTGACTGACTGAATGACTGACTGACTGACTCACTGACAGACTGACTGACTGACTGACTGAATGACTGACTGACTGGTTGACTGACTGGTTGACTGACTGACTGACGAACTGACTGACTTACTTACTGACTGACTGACTCACTGACTGACTGACTGAATGACTGACTGACTGACTCACTGACAGACTGACTCACTGACTGACTGAATGACTGACTGAATGATTGACTAACTGACTGACTGACTGACTGACTGAATGACTGACTGACTGGTTGACTGACTGGTTGACTGACTGACTGACGAACTGACTGACTTACTTACTGACTGACTGACTGACTGACTGAATGTCTGACTGACTGACTGACTGACTGACTGACTGACTGACTGACTGACTGACTGACTGACTGACTGACGGAATCAGTAGGGCCTACATCCATAAATTCTTGAAGAAGGAACGTCGGCAAGTGGTCGAGTTCGCACCGCGTGATACAAGCGCCAAAACTGTAGGCAGCAGCTGCGAGCGTGACAAGATGCTAGCAACTAAGGAACATGAAAACTTATTGTCAAAGATCGATCTCTCTTAATTTGGATCAGCAGTGACAGTGCCAAGTAGCTAGCTCTCGACACTTTTCAGATGTACCGAGGAACTAAATACATGTTTTGCACGGCATGCTCTCACCCCTGTATAGGCTTAGTCTACATCCTCACGCTCACGAGAGAGAAATAAGTTCTTAGCTGATCGATAGTCTCATCAGAAACGCACTTATGAAGTTATGATTGGGATGATTCATAAAACAATCTAAATAAGAAGCGATCCGGACCACACAATTTCAAAGATGCATATAATTATATTATATAGTAAGACAAAGACAGATGCCATTAAAACTGTCTAAGCGCCTTGGTTAACTTGTACAATGTACATTTCTGAGGCAAGGATTAGAATAGGCCTATTTGTTTATCAAAATCCTGGGAAACCAACAGCAATAATTGTTTAGTTAATAATGAATATACTGTTCTATTGAAAAACAATAAACCATGCATTCATATGCATTTGGAAAAGCCAGCTCTCTGCCATACGGACTCTTCTTGTCAATATAAGCTACATGCTGGTAGGCACTCCACGCGCTGGGTTCTAGGTAGTCCTACCCTTTCTATAGGGACATTTTATCCTGGGACTTTTGTCCATGAACATTTTATCTAGGGACATTTTGTCCAGGGACATTTTGTCCGGGGACATTTTGTCCAGGGGCATTTTATATAGGGACTTTTTGTCCAGGGACATTTGGGGGGGGGGGCATTTTGTTCGGGACATTTTGTCCGGGGACATTTTGTCCGAGGACCTTTCGTCCGGGGACATTTTCTCCAGGGACATTTTATCTAGGGACATTTTGTCCGGTGACATTTTGTCCGGGGCATTTTGTCCGAGGACATTTTGTCCAGGGACATTTTATCTAGGGACTTTTTGTCCAGCGACATTTTTTCCGGGGACATTTTGTCCGGGACATTTTGTCCGGGGACTTTTTGTCCGGGGACCTTTGTCGAGGGACATTTTTGACAAAAACAGAGACATGTACCGTAAACCAGGACATAATAGTGACCATTATGTCCTGGTTTACGGTACATGTCTCTGTTTTTGTGATGCGTCCCGGTGTCCCCACAACTTAGACAAAAGTCAAAATTGTCCCGGTTTTGACAAGAAAGAAACATGGATATTGAAACCGTGAGTTTTGTGGCTTTGACACAGTCGAGCATGGCCTTATTATCTAATAGTGATCTTTTTGGTTTAGTATCTCTGCAACTGCCGTTCTCTGTCTCATCTCTATTCGTGTATTTTCATATTTGAACAGGGCTTTTTCGTGCATTTGAACACAAAAATGGGCAGTTCTAAATGGATTTGTGCAGTTGTAGAAGCACTTCTGTACAGTTAAAAGTTGGAACAAATTTAATGGACATTGTCCTCTGATTGGAAGTAATTTATCGTGGAGGATTGGGAGGAAAATAAGGATTTGTGCAGTTCTATAAATTCCTTATATAAAACAGCCCAGTATTTGAATATGTGAGAGCCACTAAACATTCACGAAAATTACTAAACTTTTTAATTAAGTGTAGGCTCATTAGGCCTATAGGCCTATGTAGTATTGTTCTGCGTCTGAGAACGTCCAATATACAGGAAACAGTCGTCGTTGTATTACAGTTTATGACCTGTCGGATGCTGCGAGTCGTAAATAATGAATGGAATCGGGTGTCATCTCAACACCCCGCCGCAAATAGTACACAGCCGAGGAAGCCTTGCACAGTGAGAGACCTCATTGTATTGGCGCTATGCAAATTGCGTTTGAATCATACGACCTGCGAGCTACGTTACTTCAGAGTAGCGACTTCGCATCTTCCAAATTTTTTCAATCGCTGAAGGCCGCTCATCACCTAGCCTGTTGTGGGAAAGATCGTGTGCATGTGAGAAAAATAAAGTCGCTATATAAATAGCGATTTATTCGTTACTCCATTGGCTTGATTCAGTGCCTCGCATTGCATCGACATGAAGCTACGCTATAGGATGGGCACCAGAGCAGACGGGGGAGGGGGCATGGCCACACCTGAAGAACTGGCCAGATGATCATTACGCAGAAACATGTGATTTCGGCCTAAATGATCTATTTGAGACATTTGTTATAGAGTACAATGTCATGTATTTATCCATTCAACCTTCGATCATTTATCCATTCGTACATAACTCCATGCATTCACCATGCAACTATGCCATCAATCGAAGCATCACACTATCCGTCGGGCAGCATGCACACAAGTGACGCAACAAAATAATGTTTTTTCCTCATTATGGGTCAATCCATTATAATTTGGTGCTAAACATTTACCAAAGACCTTCCAGCTTGATAGTCTTTATTCCGTTTGCTGACATCATTCCATCCATCCATTCACACACAAATAGTCTATCCATTCATCCATCCACTCACCCACTCACAAACCTACCCATCCTTCCATTATACAATCCTTCCATCCATCCATCCATCCATCCTTTCACTCATCCACTTATGCATTTAGCTGTATAATTTCACTTGATTCCACTCTCTTCCAGTATACCATTCAAAGTTTCCAGAAAATCAATTATTCAGTCAATGACAATGAGTCAACCAAGCTTTCAGTCAATTTTTCAGTCATTTAATCATTGAGTATTGATTTAAGCAACGAATGGTCAGCGAGTCATTCACTGAATGTTCTGAACAATGAGTCAGTCAACGAGCCAACCATGTAGTCATCAGCAAACCGGACATTGAGTATCAGAGGTAGGCCTAACTGAACAGTTACATTACCAATCACGGAAGCGGTCTGCAACCCAGAGAGTCGGTAAATAATTCATTATGAGATATAATTATTCATTCAGCCAAACAGCCAGTTACTGATTCGATCAATGTGCCATACAGTCAATCCGTCAGTGATCTATTCAATCAGTCATTCAGTGAGCCAACCGGTTAGGGCAGTTAGTTTGTCATTCGATCATTAAGTCATTCAGTCAGTAATTCATTCAGAAAATGGCTTACCATCAGTCAGTCAGAGAGCCAACCGGTCATAAATTCAGTTTACCAGATCGCCATTCAATAAGTGAGCCATTTAATCGATGAGTCATCCGATCTGTTATTCAGGAAAACACCATCTATGCAGAAAGTATGTATTTTGTATAGAATGACGGGCAGTCAATGCAACAAAGCAGTCAGTCAATTAGATAGAAATCAAATCATGAAGCCATGCATTAGGTCAAACAAAGAAGTACCAGGTAGTCTGGGAGTCATTCATCGAATTTCTAAAAAGACATGTTAGTGAGTTTGACAAGTTACTAAGTAAGCTTACACATTCAGCCAGCAAAACAGACATGTAGTAATAAATATTGACATAATCAATCGGCCTGCCAATCAATCACCTGAATTTAAAATAAACTTTAACCTTGCACCGCCGCAATATCGCTGATGGTCAATTTCTCAACATGCGTGCTATCAGAAAACTTCTAAGCTGCTTCTAACAAAAGGTTTGCTATTAGGTATTCAGTTTCATCACTAACGAGGATTTACAATACAATACAATACAATACAATTAGGAATTTATAACGCGCTTTAATTAACAAAAACAAGTCTTTCACGAAAGCACGCTTCGCTACAGATTGGCCCTCTGGACACGCCCCTGAACGTTTTGCTAGATTCAACTGTACAGGAGTGCTTCTACAAATGGACAACTGTATACATTTAAAACTGCACATTTTGTGTAGCCTACAACTGCACTTTAAAAAAGCCCTGAATTAGACTACATGCTGTGTGTTGACAATCTCGTCTCCAGGAGAGAATTGGCAGGATTTCTTTTCTACATTTCTGTACTTCTGTTTAGTGCCTAATGTAGAACTGTGAGAGTGATGCTGATTCCATAATAGTGATCAAAGAAGCTAAGCAAACTTCCAAATTTCGAAAGGGGTGATTCTTTCCTTTCTTTGTTTTCCTACTTTCGAAATTGTGTTCGTATATCTATCCTTGATTTTCTTTGGCTGACCCTGCTAAAGTGTCGCCCAGGTCGACCCCCTTCCCCTTTCGCGCGCCGCCACCGATCTCAGCTGGCTGCCCCAATAAAACAGTCAGCCCTCTATTATACCTGTAGAAGAAAGGGGCTGCAGGAGACGGCTAGCTCTTTGATCGGTCGTTTGAAGCTAGTCTGAAGTCGTGCTGTGTTCTTCAATTATCTATGAGAGACGAGTGCGCGTGTATTTTCTCAGTATCAGTCTGACGACACAGTGATCGGACGCCGACGGATTTAACGAGCCCATTCAGTAGGATATGTTTAACGGAAAGTGGAATGGCAAAGCAGAGACGAGGTAAGAATTGTAGTTCAACGTTTGCGTATTATTAATAATAATAATTATTATGAGTTTGATTCATTTAGCTAAAATAACATGCCTAATCATTTCCAGCAACACATAAGATAATGTAAGCCTATTAAAGTTCTTTATCGTTACTGAAGAGTCAAAGCATTTATACTTGCAAAATCAAGGTGTTCCTCGTGTTAACAGGAATCGTAAAGACCAGTGTTTCTATTATAATAAAAAATTATGTGCATAGAATGATAGGCCTATAGTCAACCCTGTGATTGTCTAGCCTATTTATTATTAGCAACATATCATTTAAAAAAATTGATATTCATGAAAACTGCGGTCTTCAACCAAGCTTCTAGGCCTATTCACGCAAGTATTATTTTGACCAACAGGCCTACAACTGCCATCTAAGAGCAACATTTTCCTCCTTGATCGAACTCTCGTTTCACGGCATATCATTCTATGTTATTTTTATCAATCCAGCTTCAATTTCAACGCAAAATTTTGTAGGCCTATCATATTTATATTAATTTTAAGCTTCCAGTCAATGCAGAAACTAGGCCTATGCTGCGGCCAGCTCTGCTACTAATTTAGAAGCAAATTATTATACTCATTTTAACAATATAGTGTGTCTTATATTATGTTTCATTTTGTAGTCATTGGATAAGAATGATCGAAGGATTGCCAGCTCAATAGAACGCACACGAGGAATCGGAAACGTATTTAGATCGAAAACTGCGGCTGATGAAAAATTGTTAGCAGGAAGCAAAATGAAAAAACCAGTAAGTCCACGTTCCACTTTAATTTCAATGCTCTTGCGCTGTTTCTTCTATATATTTGCCAGCTAATTTCTTTAGTTGGTTTACAATGAATGATCAGCATGCAGAAATGCTTCATCTTCTGGGTTCAGTTTAATTTATGGGAAACTTTGTGAATAACTTAGGACTTGTGTTTAGGCGATATGTAGGCTAAGAGCACAAAATTTACGGAAAGCCCACTCTTGTCACCATTTAAAGAGTTCTAGACCCTTTCGTGTAGATAGTCCAAAATAAAGATTCAGTAATATTATTAGGCTACCCAAATATTCTATTGTCCGACTTTAACCCTCGGGCTACCAGGGGGGGGGGGTTGTAACCACCCCCCCCCTAGGTTTTTCCCAAATCAAACTTTTTTCATTAGGAATAAAATTTTGACGTTTTAGGTAGCTGTAGAGGATTCATTTGCACACATTTTGAGCTAAAATGTGTGATGATATACCATACCATTCAAAAGTTATACCCGATATACCCGAGGCACCAGAGGGGGGTGGATACCACCCCCCCTTAGATTATCGGCTGTATCTTATCCGTCCTTTGACATGAAGAGACACCAATTACACCATTCTGTAGAGGGAATGTGGGGCTACATTTCCATGCTCAGTGAGTTGTCTTTGGACAACCGGAAGTGCTCAAAATAAATTAAAATATAAATAAAGGTGTTTTATTTTCATAAAATTTTCATGTTTTTCCTATTAAAAATTATTCATAATTTACTTTTTAAGAGAAATAAATTATGTTAATCTATAGAGGGCATTTAGGGCTACTTTTTGATACCAATTAATTAGACATTTGATGACCGGAAGTGCTCAAAATAAATTTAAATGTGTGAAAATGTTGGGGGTTTTTTACAACGCAAACCGATAAGTCTGCGTAAACGTTTTTCAGCATGTTTTACATGTTTTTTCTCTTTTTTATTGTAACTAAAACTAACTTATTACTAGTTTTTATAGTTGAATTTTGGACTTTATTATATGTAAACTATTTTAAATTAAATAAATTATGTTAAAACACACAGAATCTAATATTTTGCTTATGCGAAAGTATACATTTTGTGGAATCGACGGGTGCCTACGGTAAAAAAATCATAACTTCGGGGTGCTTTCATATATTTTAAACCTAAATGTACCATTTTGTGCAGAAATGAATGCTGAATCCATAGGTGTATTACAAGTTATGATATCTCAAACCAAACCCAAAATCCAGGGGGGGGGTGGTAACCACCCCCCCCTTGGTAGTCAGTGTTACAAAAAAAGCTTGGTAGCCTGAGGGTTAATTCTATAAGCAGCTACTCCCAAGACAAATGACTCACAGTTCACTACGACTACCGATCGTCCGCAGTAGGCCTATTTTAATGCCATCTATGTTCACAGGAAATTATTTTCGGATGGATAGATCTGGGACTCGTGACATCAATTTATGCTAAATAGGTCTAGATGTTGGATTGATAAAAAAACACTGCTTCCTGAAATAGAAGGTGGACTGATGAGAATAAACCAAGTGCTACTATTTTAACAAGTAGGCCTATGTAACCCTTTAACACAGAGACGGATGGAGGATGAAGATGTTCAGTCTGAGCACCATAGGCCCACATTATGTAATGCAAGCAACGCGGGGGGCGGTAGAGTAATGGTTAACACGCTGGCCAAGAGTGCGAGATGTAGCAGGTTCGAGCCCCCGTTGGGCGGATTTTATTTATAGGCTGCTATTAGCGCCATTGTAATTGCAAAGCTGTCTGCTCAGTTGGTAGTTTAGTTTAATTAAGATTACTGCATAACTTGTAAATGTAAAGAGCAGTGCGTCTTGCAGGCGTTTCAATACAGAAAAGATATTATTATTATTATTATTATTATTATTATTATTATTATTATTATTATTATTATTATTATTATTATTATTATTATTATATTATAGGCCAACTATTGAATAACGTGCTGTTTCATTCAACGCACTTAGGCTAAGTTTATCAGTCACAAAATGACAGTAAAGTATAATATGAAAAGTTTAGGCACACAAGTGCAAAATATATTCTATGTAATACAACTTTATTGAATAGCATGTTATTTCTCTCAACGTCAATATTATTATAGGCAACGTCTATCTGCAGTAGGCCTAATAGAGACCTAATCGCTAGATGGCCGAAACGTAGAGTAGTAAATCCCACTTCTTGTGTTTGAAAACCTGCGACTGGCGGACATTATTTTAAGATAAGATTCTCGAAGTCATGTCTAAACAAACAGAGTCCAGACCACGGGGAAAGCAAATACATTAAACCTTTCCCTCAAACTGCTTAAATAATTTCTAAATTTATCCCCAAGAATTTCTATTGGTAGTGGTGATATATAATTATTTGCAACGTTCATTCTAGCGTTGTTTGCATGTGCACTTGTTATAGCGCCCCTTCAGGCTCACTACTCAGAGGCGCTCTCGATTGCAGAGCGGACACTGCATTTGAGTTTCACGCCGAAGCGCTGAGCAATTGCGAGTGAAGGACTTGCCCAAGGTCCCTACGCTGCGACTTGAGGTGGATTCGAAAATGCAGCCCTTCGGCTGCAAGGCGACGAACATACCCACTACACAACTGAGTCCACAGCGTTGCTAATTAATGATAATAATTATTGACCATTGCATGGGTTTCGTGGTTGGTCGAACACAAGTCGGGTCAACGAAATCGAAGCAGAATGCATGAATGATGAGTTGGCTTATTCTATGTACTGACAGTTGGCATTAATTTTTTTATACTGGTTGATTGCTTATTTATTAAAGTCAGATTAATGAGAATAATAATTATTCTCATCAATCTGATTTGTTAAGAACAATAATATTGTTGTTCTTAAATACAAGGCGGATTGGTGAAAAGGTTCTTGCTGACATTTGAGGGGCATTGATGAAATATAATTGTTTAAATAGAAGTTGGATTGATAGACAAGAATTGTTGCTCAAAGAGATGCTGAAATGATGGAAGGAATTCATGCCAAAGTAGAAGTTGGAGTTATGGAAAATAATAATACTGCATTGAGCAAATAGTTTAGAATGTTGAAACGATAGATAACCCTGGCAAATAGTCTGTCCATGCTTCTAATACACTAATTTAAAGATTTGTTAAAAGAGTTAATTATAGCTCACCCTAATGAAAGTTGGGATTACAGATTCATTTATAACTTGCTCAGTGTTTGGAACAATGTCGTCCGAAAACTATATGTCTATTTCAATCGACCAAATAACATTCATTCAAACTTTTAAAATTCACTCTGAACATTTCGAAAACTTTTGAAGATATAACCTGCCACAATATTAAAATAATTAAAACAGATGAAAGTGTCCAAACTTCAATATGCACCAAATCTACTGATGAAGAATATTAATTTAAGCTTGACCAATAACCATGCATCATGCATTAAGGAATATAGTTCATGTGGTCAAACCCTGACACTGAAAAGCATAATTATTATCTAACCAAATGGACCTACAAGCCCAGATCACAAAATTGGCTGGTCTTTTTAAATTAAGAAATTATTTTTAACCAATCTTTGATTATGCCTTATTTAGGCCTAATCTTACTAATCGAGCTTCATTAATGAAATTGGATAGATCAATCTTAGTTAGGGTATATGGAAATAATAATGCTGCAATAAAAAAAACAGTATAAAGCTGTGTGCTAAGCTAATCACTGAAACCCTGAATTTCATATATAATTTTTTCAGTCAAAACCTATGTTGGCCTCTAGAAATGGTTTTTTTTAGCGTTCTGCCCTTAGGCAGGTCCAAGATTCTAAAGACACCCTTCTTGTCTATTCTGTGTTCTTTCATTGCTTCTTTTGTGTCCTCGTCCACTTTCTCCATCAATCAACCAGTCCATCATCATCTTCTTTGGTCTTCCTGATGGGTTCCCCCATTCTTTCATCGAGTACTGCCCCCAAAAGCCCTTCCTTCACCAGTCTTTCTTGGAAAAATATGGAGGTGGTTTCCAGTTTCCTTCCTCCCTCCTCTCTTGTCTTGATATCTTCCACCGTTTATCTTTCTTGCCTTTCACCACTGTGCACTTGCATATCCCGGCAAGGTCACAGTCGCCCACCATACAATTTGCTTGCACAGGAGGCCCTTGTGTAGGTGGTATGGCGGATTGTGGACATAAAAGGTTTTATGAGGGGCTTAATGTCTCATTTTCCCACTTAGAAATGGTAAAAGTATTAAAACACATTATGACTATCTGAGTTTTGGTGTCACTACAACTGGTCTACATGGTCTACTTGTTGATTGATGACAACTCATCTACCCACTAGTCTACAGACAACTGGTCTAGTGCTTGAGAAATGGATGCTGGATGAGTTTTTTTACAAGTGAACTGGAGGTTGGATTGATGAAAAAACGCAAGAAAAATGGATTCCAGATGATAGGTCTTTTACAGGTGAAATAATAGAAGCTGGGTGAAGGTTTTTTAGAACTGAAGTTGAAGCTGGATGCATGTTGAAATGCATGAAAGAAAATCATCAATCCAGCTTTCATTTAAGGTTCTATTTTATCAATACGAGTTGCATGTAGACCAGTTGTCGTTAGACGAGTTGTCCGTAGACGAGTTGTCAGTAAATGAGTTGTTGGTAGACCAATTATTGTCGTGGAACCCTAAGTTTCCTTCACCATGGCATTTAAACAGATTGTACATAGAAGACCAGATATAGAAAACCTCAATAATTTTATAGCATTCTTTTAAAGTATTAATTATGATATTAAATGCAATATGTTTCTCAACTTGATGATTGAGACAAGTAATAACCATACTATTTCGATAAAATATTAATACTATTCCAGCTATGTAGTCCTCTTGTCCTTACTATCTGTTGATAAAATAAAGCTAAATATCTTTGTTAATATCTTCTTTTATGATACTTGATCACAAGGTCTGTCTGCCTGGTTCTTGAGGTGGTTTGGTTGAGCAATCCATTTCCTCTGACCATGTTCTGTGCTGTTTGTCACAATGCCCATTGGTCAACATTACTGCATTGTAGATAATTTGATGACGACAAAGGTCACTTGGGATTGCACACGTATTTAGGTTTTAATCCAGAGTTGAGTTGATATTATAGTCAGAGATATATGATCTTTGGCTTTGAAGAAGAATGTTGGCCACACCTGAAATGTGCAAACATATTTACATGTATATATTGCTTTACCATGAACTGGTTGGATATAGGCTATTTGAGTTTGGTAGATTTTAAAGTGTTTTTTACCAGGCCTACGGTTTTATTGCAACATGATGCCCATTATAAATTATTATTATTATTATTATTATTATTATTATTATTATTATTATTATTATTATTATTATTATTATTATTTTACTTTTTTGCTCCAAGATATAAAGGATCCCTTAGGACTTCACTAATGCTTAATATAAAATGAAACTCTGGGAAGGCCCTACTTATTATTATTATTATTATTATTATTACTACTATTATTACTATTATTACTACTATTACTATTATTACTATTTTATATTATTAAATATTGATAACGTGCGCAAGGTCACATATATAAAATGTGAATCTGAGGCCCAGTCAGTCAGCCACCAGAGGAAGATGCAGTTAAAGATCCATGTGATTGAAAGCCAAGGAGAAATAGTGAGTTTTGAGCCCCTTTTTGAAGAATTAGATTTTGAATCACGAAGAGACAGAGAGAGCAGTGTCTTAAGTAAATTTTGATTGCCCAAGATATACCGTGTAATTTGCTTTTATATAGATTTATGTCTATACGTGAAATATGCAAATTTGGTTAGTTCTATTGTTTCAGTGTCCAAATTATTCACCTCAATGGAGCATAATTATTTTTTATCAATCTGACTTCTGTTGTCCATAGTTTTACGTTGCTAAATGCTGTACATGGCGTTGGCAAGACTAGTGACAGCCTACCAATCCGTGATAACTTTCATCAATCGAGCTTCCATTTAAGAGAAAAAACATTTTCATCAATAAGCGGATTCGATATCTTGGTGCGCGTGCGCAGTGGGTTAAGGTAAATTCTATCATGGATGATGGATTATATAAATTGAAAAATCGCAAATCCATAATATACGATAGAATCAGGTGACTGTGTTGTCGAATTGGGTCACTGAGATGTCGAACCCGCTTATTCAAATTCTGTTAAAACAACAATATTGTTCTCATCATTTCAGCAATTTTTTAAACTGAGAATTATTATCAATCCAACTCCTAGGCCTATTTATGCAAGAGTCTTTACCGTCATTCTTTTGTTTATTTAAGCAAAAAACTTCACTGTTCCAGATTTTTACTGAAGTGAAACTGATTTTCACGACTCTAGCTGGCATTTACGAAAACAGTTTCATTATTTCAGTCAATCCAGCTTTCATCGGTCCAGCTTCTATTAGGCAAACAATTTTTTTCCAAATCTACTGCTTCCAGTTTGTAGTATAAAATAATCTAGCAACGAAAAATAAGAATTCTACAATGATGAGAATTCTTTAATCAATCCGATAATTTATCGCTTTAAAAAGCGCTCTGAATTATTCGCCAGGCACAGCAAAATTATTTTCCTTAATCCAAAATTCTAACTAAGCTTAAATTTTCTTCAAATGCAACTTCCATTTTGGCAAAAATTCATTTAATCAGCCCAGCTCCTTTCTGAGCCACAACTAATATTTATCATTCCAGCTTCTATTTAAATAGCAATTTTGCTCATAAATCCAGCTCCATTATGAGCAAGAATCTTTTGATCGAATCACCACCATTAAAGTAAAAATTAATTTCATAAATTCCTTCTCTGTTTAGCCAGAATTTGTTGCGTCAGTCAATCTTGTTTCAGTCGAACGCTGAAACCCATGTAATGCAGAATAATTTAGATGCTAAATAGATAGATTACCCGATTTTTCATGTGGTTTAGGTTCTGTTGAGAAAAGATCGATAATCATAATAATTGCTGCGAAAGTGACGTGTCGTGATGCACTGGAAGTTGGATTGACTAACCCGTGCTTCTGTCATCTAGCGATTATACTACACACTATTTTTCATGATTGACTGAAAAAGCACCTGATTCAAAGTACTTGTACAGCCTAGGTAAAGGAGGGGCTTTAAAATTTCAGAGTGGACTAGACTGGAAGTCGTGAAAATTATGATAATGAGCGAGTAGACCCGATCGATTAATAATAGCTGAGGGATCAGAAACTTGCGGATCGTTGCATGTATGCTAAGAGAGGCAGGCCTAATTCATCGGTTCCATGATAATTTACTGGTCCACCGACAACTGGTCTAACGAAAAGTCCAGCTAGACCTGGGAGTGACTTTGGTCAGCTAATCTGACCCCACTTGACCCTAAAGTGACTTGAGGTCGACTTGAAGTCGACTTCTTGGAGTCAAAACGACTTGACTTGACTTGGCAGAAAACCAACCGACTTCCGCCTTGAAGTCGACTTCTGACATGGTAATATAGCCATTAGGGTAGGTCTACATGTACGTACGGCTACTAATACAAGAAATCAAGCCAATTTTTCATGGCAGGCATTAATTTCATATAGACCTACGAATGAGCAATGAAGCCTCAACAATTGATGAATGCATTTGTTAACGTTTTATTAAGCCCATTTCAGGCTGTTTGTGTTTCAGTTTGAATAGTTTTTTATGCTTTGGGCCATCTACATTATAGTAGCCTAGACAATGCGACGGCAAATCATTAGGTCTATGAATTTAGCTTGTCCATGGTCTTTGATTATTCAGATTAGGCCTACACTCATTATTATTTTTTGTTGTTACGAGGTCTAAGATAAAATGGGGGACCGCGGGCTGGTTGCACTGAATGGCGTGTTATGATAGGCCTAATTTGTAATTCTGTTTTCATAATAATTATTATTATTCGACCACTAACATCATTCAAATAGCATTGCAAGCGCATCTTCCGGCGGTCGACTACTAGGCCTACTATACTAGCCTAGGCCTACTCACTGACAGTAAAGTCTTTCAATGTCCAGTTGGCCCGTACTCTTCAGATTTTTCTCCAGCATAATCCATTATTCTCTGCAGCCATGCAGGCATTTCAACCTGCTACCATTGTATAATAATAAATATAAGGATAACAAGGTTATCGAAATTCATAAAGAGGCTTAGAGCGTCCGAGGCTGTGACTAAATGATACGACATTGTTTCAAATAATCAAAATGTATATTTTGTATGTGGGCAATTCGCCGAAATTATGGCCAGTGTTGTAATGTAGTAGCCTACAACATTGATGGATAGATTCACCAGGTGGTGTGTCAGTAGAGAATTCTATTTTTCCTGCATGTGTAATTAAATTCATCACGCTGTATAAGCTAATCAATAAGCCGAGCAAGAAGAAGTTAAAAGCGATGGAATAAACGTAGATAAATAGCAAAAATCAAAATTTGCATGACATAAAATATGCGATGTAGTTAGATAATAATAATAATATACAATCAAAAATACAACCATGAAACCAAACTACACCCCAGTGATTAATGTCCATAACAGTTGGGGCCTACTCACGTGTCACAATATCGCCTTTGTCAATCAACCACATTACCACAACTAATTGAAGTTATCAATGCAGCTTCTTTCTGATCATCAATTATTTTGATCGATCCAACTTATACTTAAAGAACAATTTTAGCGATAGCGCTCTGGGCTGTTTGCATGCATCTTACTTGAGAGGAATCGACGTTGTATAATATGGCATAGGATGTCAGGCCTAATTAACAGTGATCGAGTTTAAACTGCATGATTGGTATGGATATTGTACTAGTTGTTAAGTATTTGGCACAATCGACGAAGCTGCTTGTTACGGTCGGACAAAACAGTCAGTGACGGCGCTGACATAGGCCACGGCAGGTCATTATTTATTTTTATCTGCCTAATTCACATTTGACCTGCCTTATAACATGCCAAAACATTGTTTGGATGGATAATATCCTCGTTATATTTAATATATTCGACCTGCTGAGCAACAGCCTTCCTGCCGCTACTGATGGCAACCCTGACAGCAAAGCAATATGGACTCACAATGGGTGTCATGTGGAATTTTTGCCCATAAGGGCGAAAACCATATGGCACCCATATTATGGTATATTTCCATATCTCTAGGTCTATTCATGGTTAGCAGCTGATTGTCAATATACAGTGAATGCATAACGTTAAAACAATTTTTTAAATCTGGTTTCCACCCGATGGTCCATATAGATTACACTATCTATAATAATGTTACCATACTTAGGCCAATTTGTGCCACATATAAGGTAACATGTTATATAAGCCATTTCTGTCCGAGAAGGCTTGACTAATAAGCACTTATATTTTGAACGGGTGAAGCATGACAGGCTGCCGACCATCGAGGTTGAAATCTTGGTAATGCGGTGGCGTATATGACTTTGAACATCTGAATGGGATTGAGGAAAGAGATATATGGATGGTTAAATGTTGTCGTCCTATAGGCGATGATCGAGACGGAGGATGAGAAATTGAGTTTACTGATTTTAAAGGGACTGAGAAGAGAACCTTAAGGAGCACCACAGGTTTTCGGATGAAATGCGTCACCAGTAGCAGATACATAAGGAGACTTAATTTCATGGTGTTTAATGTAATAGCACAGTTTTGAATGGTGGTTGCAATGCATTGCATACATTGGGACCATTCGTGACTAGGCTGTACATTTTTGGCCGCCTTATGTCTTATGTGTGAGAATAATTCCACGTTTGAACGGTTTGATAGTCAAGCTAAGTGACTATTAGAACATGGCCTCAATAAGTTTATGGATAATTACATATCCTGTACAAATTTACAATGAAAGTTAGTTTGTTCCTGAGTTAAGTACTGCAATGCACGTTAGCAGGCGATTTATATTTTCACTGCACAATTCGTGTGGTTACTAGTTTAGAGTGTAATTAGATTTAGGTTTACAAATAGAATAATAATTATAATTGTATAATAGTTCAAAATATTTGCTACAATTGCCTTTGACTTGCCGTTTCTACTAATTTTAGAATGAAATTTGTGTTTTAGATCGTGGTCAGAGAAATCGCATTCATTGGAGAAAGACCAAAGAGGTTCATCGATAGAGCATGATTAAATTCAAATCTGGTTGTTGACCGTTGCTCAAGAGCCACTCAGATTTAGGAAAAGTCCAGAAGTCTTGCATTGGCACAAAAGTCAATTCGCGTGGTCTTCTGTTGTTGGAAACACTATCTCAGAAATGCAGAGATTCACTGCTTTTGACGTGTGCCATTACTTTACAGTCAACAACAATTTTTATATTTAGGCATTCTATTTTTTTTAACTGTTGAAGATAGACAACAAGTAGGCATAAACACGGCATTTAGAATATTAAGCTTATCTGTACCGCAACTTACTGTGGGCAGACAGGACAAAAGTATTGTCAGAATCTGTAGCTTTTGGTCAATTTCTGTAATCAGAAGAAGATGACATTGTGGTCCTTTTCGACTGTTGTCTTCTTCAAACGAATGACTGGCAAGCGATGTTTAGTCACATTTTCTTCATCTACATTTTTTCAGAAGAAACTTTCTCACAAGGATCTTCTTACACTGATTAATTAAATGGAGTGAGAAGTCGGATGAACATCGATCATCGTCTCATCTGATAACTTTGATATTAGGATATCGACGCTCTTAGATTAAACGATATAATTAGCATTGTGGGAAACATGCCACATTTGTCAATATCAATAGTGGTGTGTTTTTACCAGCATCATGATTACGCCCTCATTAAAAAAAGATATTTAAAAGTTTGTATCTGGAGTTATATCTAGACCGTCTAGTCATTTCTAATAATCCTTGATAATTACGCTGCATGTCAACTTTTATTATTGTCTTGTTAATACGTGTCGCAATAATACATGTATAATGCCAACCTTGTATTGAATCGACAAATGTAGCAAAACAAGTTAAAAACAATTAGACCTAGTGCTTACGTAGGCCTACTAGCCACAGAAAATATTTGAGTGAAGCATTTTAGATGTTAGCAGAGCGGTTAAGTCCTGCTTCCTGATTCCTCATCATCGCTAGCTTTCTGACTTTCCGATACGGCCTAGATATAATTGTATATCGATGGATATTGATGTGCGCGGCAATATAATTTGTTAGTTATTAAGTTGAATGGTTAAACGAAAAATGTGAGCGTAGATAGGGATGCCTGAGCTTGCAGTTCATGTTAAGAATGATATGATCTTATAAGATTTATACCGTAGTAATGTTTAGACAGTCATAGCAAAGACAGATTTTATCTAGAGTACTTAGAGAAAATAATTAAATGGCAACTGAAAGTTAATAAAAGAAACGTCAAAGTGCGCAGAAGCCTACTAAAATCATAGTAATTATAGGCTAATGTCAACTCACATTAGTGGAACGAAGTCTTACATTCATGTTCATGTAAGTATTCAGGCCGACTGGTCCGCAGTGACGTAGACTCGTACGTTTGTTAATAGAAATTAAATGAATTGTAAAATATCACCAATGACAATCATCCATTCATATTCCATGTTCATTGAATTAAGTCAGGCGCTTAAATGTTCAAATCAAAAAACCATATCCGCCTTTGGAGAGGATTTGGTTTGTATCAATCAATCAAGGATTTTTATTGCAACCATTAATGTAGCAGTCAGTAATGTATGTATGTATCCATGAATAAATGGGTGCATAAATGTATGTATGTATGCATGCATGTATGTATCTGTGCAGGTGTGTATTTATGCATTTATATAGCTCTTAACAGCAACCTCACGAAAGCGCTTGCCCATATAGAGACACTGGATTATATCCGCCTATGAAGAGGCACTGGATCATTTCTGGCTATGGAGAGGCACTCTTTTGACGCCTTATGTGGCTGCCTGTGTCAGAATAGCCTACCTGGCCTGTATCTCAATGATTGTGTATGATTGTCGAGGCACCTCTGTAACGGCATGTGCTGTGCTACGACGAAAATAAATTATCGTAATTTTTTTATTATTTGTAGTAGTGGTAGTAAGTAAAAGTATTATTGTTAATACTAGACCTACTATTAAAATAATGGCGAAATCTTTTGGACTTGTATTTCGCTTAAATAAAAAATAACAAATGTCAGCAAAGATTTTGTGTGCCTTGAATGTCATGTCTTCTCATGAAAATTTTGACAAGTGCACTTTTTATGACTGTTTCCGTAGGCCTACTGCAAAGCACAAATGCACATTCAGGGCCGGATTAAGCTCTCGGAGGGCCCGCCGCCATATTCTCCGGGGGCCCTTAATCCACCTTGACCTTCCGTCACCATGTTCCTCTCACATGTTAATGCATGCCTATAATTGACCACAATTTTTTTATGACTCGGACTTAATAATGTGTAGCTTAATCATTAATGAAAACCAAGCTAAGCAACACCATTACATAGACGTCGATGCAGTAGATATCAATTGTTCAGTCTAACGGTTTAAATCCTATGAAATAGGCTACCGATCGACTATGGTCAACATTTTTCTACTCTCGGCAGTGTGCAAGCTGGTTAATAATTTTATTATTAATTTTAAAGAAACGGTGCAGACCCCTAATGGATCACTTAGCTATCAACACTGAGAAGTTCCACTGCAGTTAGGCGTTTTTCTTGTTATTGTTCGCGGCAGATTATTTTTGAACAATGCCAGTTTGACGAAGGATCTAAGATCTTTCACCATTGCAGTTGGATACCATCAGGCATTATGTAGCATACATACGGAGAGCAATGGACACCTTAGGAATGTCGATTGAAGAGCTTCAGTGTTCTGCACCATGGCAAGAGAAGCTGGTGATTTAGTCTACAGTCTCTGCACTATGCAAACAGTGGCGGTGCTATACCATAGGTCACATGACGTGACCTGCCTTTTTTGCTCTTGACCTGCCTTATGATCTGTCAACAATTCTTCCGTACATTATAGATGGCAGATATATAGGGGCCATTGATTGCCTTCATAAAAACCAATCAGCAATTGACATGAATTTGCACACTGTACTTGGAGTGAAGTTGAATAAATGGGAATGTGGATATTAAAAAATCTTTGTTGGTCACGGACGGGGGCCCCCTGACGACGGGGGGCCCGCCGCCATGGCAGACATGGCATACTGGTTAATCCGGCCCTGTGCACATTAGATAATGAAAGCAATGTACATGTAAGCTCTAAAATAAACGCGTCGGTCGCTTAACAATCATTCAAAGAATAGTATTCGGATTATATTCTGCAGAGCCTTAATTTAGACTTGGCTAATTTTGCATGAGGCCTAAGCCTATCTCAGATTTTCTACACCGCTTAGTTGCAGGTTGCTATAATCAAAAATCAGCGCTCTTTGTTGCTCTTATAGCAATCAGGATGAGAATAATTGAAACATGAAACAAATGACGCTCCGATATCGAACGCCATGTCGTTGTTGGTCAGTGTTAATGGGACCCGTTTATGAGGACTTGTCAAGTCCTCATAAGCGTGTCCTATTAACAGTGTCGTGTCGAGTCCCCATTAACCAGGCGAGGTGTCAGCATGTACTAGTTCTTGAAACCGCGGATAGGTGGCGCAACGTGATGGGTACGCAAAATAAACAAAAGTGCGAATAATATATAAAATCGTTTATGAGGACTTTTTCCAAAAACACTAAATGAGCACGAATCTATGCATTTTAAGCCATTTTGACCAACTCGTTTGTGAGGACTTGACACAAGCCCCCTTTAGCGTATAAGACCTCACTCCCCAGGTAATTTTTATACGCAAGCCCCCAGTCGCGTGTACTTTAAAAGTATATATATATATATATATATATATATGTCAGGGGCAACGTCCTGCACCCACTAAAGACACCCATAGGCTATGCCAGTGGTTCCCAACCTCTTTTGGCTTTAGGGCTACATTTCCTAGGTTGGAGGACACTAGGGCCACTTTTCTTAGTTGAAGAACGTTAGGGGGCCGCAAGGCTAAAATTTAATTAGGCCAAACTAAAAGCATATAAAATTGTTCTAATTGAATAAAAAAAATTGAACGTGTGATGTTATTTATAGACGTAAAAAATAATTTGCAGAAGAAAATAAATATGTGTTCTATCCTGTCCAAATGGCTAATTTTATATATTTTTAAAATTTTTTTAAGCGATGGGGCCATTTTTTAAATTCCTAAAGGCCCACTTTTGGCCCGTGGGCAGTAAAGGCGCCAGGATTTCAGTTTGCGGTGGGGGGGGGGGTGATGAACTCGCGGAGGAATTTTTCATTTTCATTCGCCAAATTTCTGACGACCTTTTTTTAGTCATCCGGTCGAAATCTGGTTTAAGAAAATAATTTTCGTCGCCAAAATTTGATTTATGATGACTTTTTTTAGTCGTCCGGCTCAATTTTTTTTTTTTGGGGGGGGGGCTATAAGCATGTAAATATTTTATTTTTACATTGGAAAACATGAATTGCCTTTTGGGGGTTTAGCTCCCTAAACCCGACCCCCCTACAGCCGCTACTGCCCGCCTGCTGCAGGTTTGGAACCGCTAGGCTATACTATACAAAATCTTCAAAAATTGTCAAAGGAATTTACGTAACGAAGGGCTGACTGGCTTCTCTTCGTTTATCATCAACCATATCAAATTGAAGTGCAACTCTCCCTGACTTTCCCATTATAGATATTCATTCTCTGCCTAAGTGTACAAAAACAGCGTTCAGATTTAATCCGATGACTAAAATGTTTTCAACTTGCTGCGCATTGTTGAAAATAGTCCCAGGGCCGTTTTAAGGAATTTTGGGGCCTTAGGCACAAACACTAGTACACTACATGTAATTCTAAACGTAACTATGAGTTTCATCTAGTTCCCCTCCTCTGGGGAGGGAAATCAAGGTTTCTGGGGGACGATGAACGAGTATATGCCGGTCGATCGCTGAGACGCGTCGCACCAAGTGGGGAGGGGCACGGGGATGAAATGTGACTCTCCCCACCGGAAAATTTTGAATTTTTTCATTGCAATGGCAGCATTTTAAGCTGCCATCTTAACAAAATTTCTCAACTATTGCAGTGCTGACCTGAATAGTCTAAGACTTCAATAAATATTCTTACAATTATAATAATTTCTTTATCAGTTTCTACAACGTAAGGGTAGCATTGTATGCTGCGATCCTAGCAAAATTACTAAAACTGCTGAAAAAAACAGTGGTTGAAGATTTCAATTTGTATAATTAGGCTATTAATAAAATAATAATTTCTTTGCATATATCAAGTTCTGCAACTCAGTTCGGCTGCTTCTGGACCATTAGCCTACCGTATAATGTACAACTGCAGACAGGTGTATTATAGTCTATGCCCGATTTTCTTGCACTGGAATTATCTTATTTCCAATGCTCAAAAGTTCCTATAACACTAATGCAAACGGAAACTAAAAACTATTATTTGATAAAATGTCTTGGTAGCCTAGTCACTTCTAGGTTGAGCTTCTCCCATGAAGATGTCTAGATTAAACACTGAACGTAATCCGATTTCCACCTTAACCTCTCAGTTTCAGATATAATATATCTATATTATAGGCCATAGACTGATGCATAGAGTATTGCATTCCTGACTTCTAGGCCTATGTGCATGTATGCCATCTTGTTAGATTTGTTAATAATATAGTATACTGCTGACACAGTATGACAAGAGTCATAGCAATATTTGTACTAAAAGTGTAAAATAAATGTTAGTTTAACATACATCAAAGTTCGTATAACATTGTTGCTAATTTGTTACGTGATGTAGTCTATTATTTTGGGCTGCCGCGGGGCCCCCCTGTAGCGCGGGACCCTAGGCCCGTGCCTCGCGTGCCTAGGCGTTAAAACGGCTCTGAATAGTCCTAGTAGGCCTATTACGACAAGATAATAAATTTTTAATGAGACCATCCAATTTAATATCAGCTTCTTTTGATTTTGTTCAATAGGGTTTTCGGGGCAGTGAACATGGCAGACTTAGGTAAGAAGGCTGAACAACAACTAACAAAAATAATCGAATGTCCAATCTGCATGAGTGAATTCACTGATCCACGAATGTTGCCTTGCATTCACACTTTCTGCTTTGAATGTTTGAAACGCACTGGAGAAGAGGCGCAGATGAAACCAGGAGACAAGATGCCATGTCCGTTGTGTCGGAAAGAGTTCATAATTCCAGTCGAGGGAATGAATGGTGTTCAGAAAAATTTCTTCATGGAAGGCCTCTTGGAGTTCAAGACAACGTTACAAATTGGTTTTGCCACCATCACCTTCTGTGACAAGTGCAACTTCAGGAATGAGGGCAAAGCAGGTGAAATACCAAAAGCATCAAAGAGATGCTTAGAATGTCAAGAAAACTATTGTGATTGCTGCGCCACAGTTCATCAATTACAAAAACTGACTAGAAGTCACCAAATGATGAAAATTGGAACCGATGATAAAACAGGAATGAAGTCAGGTTTTTCTGTGAAATGCTGTACCAAACATAATAATAAACTATTAGATTATTATTGTTCTGACTGCAAGAAAATCGTCTGCGTCTCTTGTTTTGTTGAAAGTCACAAGTCACACAATTGCAAAGATGTGGCTACAGTCGACGATGAATTTCGTCAAATGCTTGAGAAGAAGGCATGGTTGATATCGAACTATGCAGATGAACTTATGTTAATGAGAAAGAATTCGGAGAAGAAGAAGCTAAATTTTCTTAAGAAAATGGTTGACAGCGAAACAGCAATACATCAGAGAAATTATCAGCTTAAAGATTTGATAGACCGTTACACGAAATTGCTTTTGGATGAATTATCTGCAATAAAGTCAAATCATCTTAAGCAAATAGAAAGCGAAAAGGAGGAAATTGACAGAAGCTGCACAATATTGAAAAGTTTTGAGGCTTATTGCACTGAATTGAGATTGAAAGGATCGGCCAGTGACATCTGCAGTTCGGTTGACCAGTTACTTACTAGAGCAGACGATTTGGAAAGAGAGCACGAGGCAATCATTGGTAGCCCATATCGAGCATTCCAAGTTTCTTTTCAAGCATCGGATTTGCTAGAAGCTTTGCTGAGGTCTAACAACAATGCTGTTGGAGAAATACTTGTAAATGGTAAGTTGTCAGAATCATGTGCGGCGACTTGGTCTGCAGGTTACGGTGGACGAACGAATGGCTGAAGGAATGATGCGTCATTTTGGGCGGACGAACGGCCGAGTCGCCCACGAAATTTTCTATTTTTCGCCGGCCAAAAGTTCTGACGACCTTTTTTATTTTAGTCATTTGGTCGAAATTTCGGGAAAATGGCATTTTCTCTCTCAAAACCCTGATGACCATTTTTTGGACGGTTTTCCCCACCACAATTATTGAGGGGACCGTTCCTCTGTCCCACCTAAGTCTCCGCCCATGGTCAGAATCTTTGGTCGAATGTTTCTTCAGTTGAAGTTGACGTTTATGCTGTCGTTGAGGTCTGGTATGAAAAATAAGAACTTGTGTGTGCTCATTCTGAACGAACCTGCACTCTTCAAATAGATCTAAGTGCTTTGCAGATTGATGGTGGTCCTGTAGCCTACATTGAATAATGGTTAATGGATTATGACGGGGATGTTTTGACGGGGCTATTATGACGGGTCACCCTTCATTATGGTTAACGAAGTGCCGTAGTGAATTAACAAATGATGTTGACTAACCGTTGTACTAGTTTTAATTCTTTTAACAGAAACCATTTCAAAATCTGAGAACTATGCGATTGTCATCCCGACGAATGATGCTATGACTAAAACGAGCGACGTCATCAAAATAAATCTAAATCATCCAAATGACGTCTCATCACTGGAACAAATACCGACCACAGTGAAGGTTGAAACAGTCGCCGCCGGTTACAGAAGCAACATGTACATGTACATAACTGGATTAGGAACCAATAGAGATGAAATCTGGAAATACAGTTTTGCCTCTGGTTGGATTAAATGCGCATCCTTAGTTCAAGGCCGAAGTAGACACAGCGCAGCGTTCATCGATGAAGTGTTGTACATCTGCGGAGGATTTGTGGCTTCCAATAAAAGCGTTCTAGACAGCATTGAAGCCTACAACGCAAAAACTGATAAATGCGATGTTGTTGGAAAGTTGGCTTACTGTGTCAAGAGTTCAGGTAATTGTGTTCCATTCAAGAGTTCGCTCTATATCTTCGGTGGATCAGATAAAGATGACAAAGAGTTAAATTGCGTCCAAATGTACAACACGAAAGCAAACACATATTCCGTTCTTTCAAAACCAACGCCGTGGTCTTTTAGCTTGATGAGAGCTGTGATTTGGGAGAAATCTGTCATTTTGGTTGGACGCGACAGCTGCTATATTTTTAACTTTGAGACGGGGGTGTGGCAGGAAAGAAAACAGTTCAAGACTGATGTTGTTCA
The DNA here is from genome assembly GCA_945859605.1 of Lumbricus rubellus. Classification (NCBI taxonomy): domain Eukaryota; kingdom Metazoa; phylum Annelida; class Clitellata; order Crassiclitellata; family Lumbricidae; genus Lumbricus; species Lumbricus rubellus. Next base: position 3,058,407 of record OX243817.1, read on the forward strand.
CTTTGGGTTGGTGCTTGAAAGTGAAAGAGTTTTTGTAATCGGAGGAGGAATCAAAGAAACAGATATAAATCGCAGAAGCATGTGGAAACGCAGAGACGACATACGTTATATCCCTATTCTTAATATCGTCGATGATGAACCGATTGAATGGAAGATTCACGGGAAATTACCAAAACCAACACTTGTACAGGCTTATGCAAAAATGCGCGTCTTTTAAGGAAGCAAATAATACTATAATAACAATAACAATAATCTATGTATGTGTATAACACTGTACGTACGTATATATGTATGTATGTATGTATGTATGTATGTATGTATGTATGTATGTATGTATGTATGTATGTATGTATGTATGTATGTATGTATTAGGGTGCCAACCAAATGCATGGTCAAAAATTAATTTTGCCTGATCCAGTTGCCCACCCCCTAAAAATGTTTTCTATGGCAAGAAACTCATGTGATACAAATTTTATTCAGATAGAAGATTATTTAGAAGTAGCTTAGCGCGTCAGTAGTTTATAGTAGCGTATAACATAATTTCTTCAAAATCGCATATGGGAATAGCTTATATTTACAGAGAACAGACTGTGCTGTGACTCAATGTTCATACTGACTAAGAATAATAATGTTTCTTGTAATTTTTTGATCTTTCCCAATTCTTGGATGTTGCTCTAATAACACGGATAAACCACAAAGGGCTAAATAAAGACTATCAATGTCATTTCATACAACTTCCAGCAATACAATCCTTCCTGAAGGTGCCTATGTTTTGTCTGAACAAAAGTGTATAAGAAAACACTTCTGAGCTTGGTTTGTATACCAAAATCATGGAATTAGTCGATGCCAAAGTGTTCAACACCAGATGGGACCTCTAATGGCAAAACATCAAGATATTTAGAAGATTTAGATACTCACGTATAATTATGCATTTGAAGCAGACCGGTATGAAAATGGCATAAAGGTGACAGCAACTGCAGTGGTTTTGATCTGGTGCAAAATGAGTTTATCGAGTTCATCCAGCTCAATGATATTCAGTCAAGACTGTTAGGAAGACTATGAGATCTTTTACCTGGCACTGATATTCCTAAAAGGAGTATAAAGTAAGGGAGTTGTGCATATCCATGCCCCTGGAGTCCACCCTAGAGCTATATATGGATAGCAAGGTCACAAACAAGGTTAAAAAGATACTTATTTTACTCTCAATAAATCTCATAAAATGTGAGTTGTCAGCTCTCCCAGAGTTCAAGTCAATTGTTAAGTTTACATTAAGTGTCTGTACACACATGCATGTGCCACACCTGATCCTCACAACGACTTGAATCCTCTGCATGAGTTTGATGCATACAGACAAACAACAGTCTGTTATCGATTCAGCAATCAATTCCTTCTGTAGTCATTTGTAGTATCTAGGTGAAATACTAATTGGTCACACTTTCTCTGATACAATGGTTCCTCTGGATTTGAAGGGAGCAATAGTCACAGCCCTAAGTAAAGAAATACAATGGACAAACTCCTCGGCACGTTGTGAGTTTATACTGCATGGACATGACACTGTTGCTATACCAATGCTTCGGTGGTTGTCACAACATATTTAGCAGTTTCTTGTGGCAATTGGAATATCACAGGACTTTTTGGCCCTAAAGACCTTCACCCTAGCACTTGAGAAAGCATTTCTGAGTTTGCTAGTGCTCCAATATGAGCAGAGAGTTTGATGGTGGTCAACAATGCCGCTGATTTATTCAATGGTGTCCTTGGTCACGATGAAAAACAGAAGAAATTTATGTTATAAGTTGCTGAGAGGCACCGCAAGACATTTCTAGTTACTAAGGAGTCTACTGTTGCACACCAGTAGGGCTGGGCTCAATTGCTCATCACTAACTTAGCAATAATGAGCACCCTTCATAGTAGTGTATCTTACGCATTGAAACATCATGGAATTTAACATTGTCCAATGCTAAAAACTTTAACCACGTCAAGCTACCAGTAAATATTTTCTGGTTGACACCAAAATTTGTCTCCTTGCTTTTAGTAACCAAGGTAACAAATTTAGGGGGTGGGACAATGCAAAATACAAACTTTAATTTTCAGTGGCACCCTAGTATGTATGTATGTATGTATGTATGTATGTATGTATGTATGTATGTATGTATGTATGTATGTATGTATGTATGTATGTATGTATGTATGTATGTATGTATGTATGTATGTATGTATGTATGTATTGCATGTATGTATGTATGTGTGTGTATAACACTGTGTACGTACGTACGTACGTACGTACGCACGTATGTATGTATGTATGTATGCATGTATGTATGTATGTATGTATGTATGTATGTATGTATGTATGTATGTATGTATGTATGTATGTATGTATGTATGTATGTATTGTTTGTATGTGCGCTTGTTATAGCGCCTTTTCAAGCTCTTTCTACTCAGAGGCGCTCCCGATGCAGAGCGGACAATGCATCGGAGTTTCACGCCGAAGCGCTGAGCAATTGTGAGTGAAGGACTTGCCCAAGATCCTTACGCGGGGATGTGGATTCGAACCTCGGATCTTCCGGCTCCAAGGCAACGACGCCACCACTAGACCACCGCGTATACATGTATGTATGTATGTATTGCATGTATGTATGCATGTATGTGCGTATGTATTGTATGTATGTATGTTACAGTATGTATGTATTGTATGTATTGTATGTATGTATGTATGTATGTATGTATGTATGTATGTATGTATGTATGTATGTATGTATGTATGTATGTATGTATGTATGTATGTATGTATGTATGTATGTATGTATGTATGTATGTATGTATGTATGTATGTATGTATGTATGTAGGCCTATGTAGGCTAATGTATAAGTGTTTTATAAGAATACCTACTAAGAGCCATGCAATAACGTCACGAAGGCGTTTAATCATGAAACAGAATATAAGACATTATAAGCTTATTACATATCTTTGATAAGAAGATGTCATGACAAAGATTATAGTAGGGTTTGGCTGATAGAATGGCCTTGGGGTAACACATCTGCTTCGCTTCGAGAGTTCGCCTGCACAGACACTATGGAGATTAAATAAGGAAGAGTCATTCAATGGACTTATATAGTATTGTAGTCTCTTTTGGTAATTATCGCTTGGGAAAAGTGATTTTATAACAAGTTATGATATCTAAAAAATGAATCAGAATAAAACAAGATTAAAATGTCGATGATTGAATACCTGGAACTGAACAGTTTGCATTGTCATTATAATAACAGCGATTTCCCTGATAGCTTTCTGCTTTTACACTATTTTTCTAAGAGTATTTGCCCTGAAGAAGGAGTGTCAAGAGCTGACGAAATCAATGTCTGCAATGCTAGGAAGAGATCTGCAGGAGCCAGACAATTGTGCGTAAAATAATATATATGATTATAGCCAATTGCTAGGGAAAGCGTTTGTTGCATCTTGACCCTTAATTTAAAGAAGTAAGTTTACTTCAAATTTAAAATTCGATAATTTTTCAATATGACGCCAGAATATATTTATTATATTTTATGAATCGATTCTTTAATGTTCTGATTCCTAGACTCGATCTGCCGAACGAGTTCTGGATCATATTTTCTAGTTTCCTCATAATAACTTATCATCGAGTCCTCACCTATAAAATATCGCAACTAGTTAGCCTACTGTCCTAGCTCAAGTAGCGAGATAAAAGTATTATTGTTATCAGTTTGAGCAAAGTGCAGAGGGAGTCAGTAAGCCTATAATTAGGCACAGCAAGCTCATAATTATCACGCAGATAATTAGCCTATGTATGGTTCAACAACCAGAGTCATCGGGCAGAGACAGTTGCTTCGGACGTTGTCGTTTTAGCAGGCTAAAGTGATAGATGGCCAGCGACACCAAGAAGGGGCATATGAGATCTAGTGGTCATTCCTCTGCCTCGTCGTCGTCTCTTCTCACCGACAATTTTCGGTCAATCTTTTCGTAATAGCTGGTTTTGGATAAGGGGCGTATAGGTGGAAAAGATACCTGGATATTATAGATTCCTGGCACAAGGTAATGAAGCGATTCGTAGTAGCCTAACTAGGGTGGTCGTTAGAAATGAAAGTTTGAATTGACTGTTCTCCAAGGTGCCATTTGGTTCCATTCTCCCCAGAAACATCACACAAAAAGTTTTAAGAAAAAATATTAATATTTAGGACTATGTATATACATCATACATACACCATGTATTTCAACATGCACCAAGCTTCAATTTCTCAAGCGCTTTACCATTAACGCGGCTTCCATATCTCAAGCATTATTCTTGTCAAACCAGCTTCTATTTCACCTATAAGAAACCGTCATCCAACTTCCATTCACCATTTGCCAGCGAGCCAATAATATTGCGGTTTATCAATTGTCGTGAACCATGGCAGTTGTCGGTGAACGAATTGTCCGTGAACCAGTTGTCGTTGAACCAGTTGTCGTTGAACCAGTTGTCGTGACACCATGGTGAATGTTGATAACTCTTTCGTCTTCAGGTTATGATTAACAGGTAGAGAGATTTTCGACGACAGACGACGATCGAAAACAATTGAATTAGTATAAAAAATAGCGACTGAGATGTTACAACTTCGACGTTAATTGAATTGGCTATTAACAGTTGTACAGTTAGTTTTGGTCTGAAGTTAGAAGAGGCCTTTGGGCAAAGGTCGTTGCTACGGACGCTTTCATTAAGAGCCTTAATTGCTAGTTAGTAATACTTAAGAAAGATTTAAGAGAATTATGTAAGACATTGTTAAATATAAGCGGTGCGGGATGACTTAACTCAGGTTTCCAAATTTAGCAAAACTGACGATTCACGCATAGAAAGTTCCCATGCTTCTCCAGTTCTTGAATTACATAGGCCTATTATTAGTGTACCATCGGCTGAATCAGCTTCATCTGATATTATCCATTGTCAATTATCGCCTTTGCCATATTCTGACTTTGCTGATATTTGCAGAACTGACTGGACCAACATGGAAATAAAACAAAATGATTTTATTTGTTGATTTTAGTCAACAAATTCATTGCACATGTAAAGGTGGCGGATTCAGGAGACAAAGTTGAGCAACAGCTAAAGGAGATAACAGAATGTTCGATCTGCATGAGTGCATTCAATGATCCAAGAGTGCTTCCATGCATTCACACATTCTGTTTCCAGTGTATAAAAAGCACTTCAGAAGCGTCGCAGAAGAAACCAGGAGACAAGATGCCTTGTCCATTGTGTCGAAAAGAGTTCATCATCCCGGCAGATGGAATAAATGGTGTACAGAAAAACTTCTTCGTGGAAAATCTGTTGGGGATCAAGACTACTCTGCAAATGGGAAGCAACACCGTAATCTTATGTGACACGTGTAACGTCAGAAATGAAGGCAGAACAGGTGAAATACCAAAAGCCACGATGATGTGCTTAGAATGCCAAGATAACTACTGTGACATCTGCGTTAAAGTTCACCAGTTTCAGAAAGTGAGTAAACACCACCAAGTGGTAGAAATTGGAAACGATTCTAAATCAGATATGAAGCGAACATCTTCTACAATATACTGCAGCGAACACACAAAGAAATTATTAGACTATTACTGCGCCGACTGTAAGAAAATCGTCTGCGTGTCTTGCTTCGTTGAAAGTCATGCAGCACACAAATGCAAAGATGTGACAACAGTCGACGAAGAATTCCGGAAAACAATTCAAAGAAATTCATCAAAGGTGTCGACCTATGCCGACAAAATACTCTCCTTAAAAAGGAATGCAGAGATCAGAAAGGCAAAATTCATGAAGGAAACAATCGAGACCGAAAACGCAACTCTTCAAAGGAATCAACAGCTTAAAGCTTTAATTGATCGTGATACTAAATCGCTTTTGGATGAGTTATCTGCAATAAAATCAAATCATCTAAAGCAAATGGTAAGTGAAATGGAGGAAATTGACAGAAGCTGCACAATTCTGAAGAGTTTCGAATTTTATTGCACTGAATTGAGATTGAAAGGATCGGCCAGCGACATCTGCAGTTCGGTTGATCAGTTACTTGATAGAGCAGACGATTTGGAAAGAGATTATGAGGCATTTATTGGTCGTCCACATCAATCAGTCGAGGTTACTTTTCAAGCGTCAGATATAGTAGAAGTTTCACAAAGGTCTAACAAAAACTTTATTGGAGTTTTAAAAGGTAAGTTGTATCAGAATCTGAAGGTGTCGCTTATGTTGACATGAAATCGCATGATTTCTGTAAATTTATAGCTTAAATAACAAACGTAGATGCAAATGGATTTCAATCGAATAGATTATATTTAACTAGCTGGGGTACCCGGCGTTGCCCGCTACTTTTAGGATTCACCCCGTTCCCAGCCAATCCCCTACTTCCCCACCCTTACTTCACCCCATTCGCTCCCTTCCTGCATCTCTTCTTCCGTCCATCCCTTCGTCCCTTCCTCCGCCCATCCCTCCGTCTCTTCGCCCCTCCCTCCCGCTATCTCTGAACGTTTCCCGCCAATCCTGTACATCCCTCCCTCCCTCATTCCTCCTTTCCTGCTATCCCGGCCCAGTTCTCGGCCAATTCCTTACTTCTCCACCCTCACTTCCCATCCCTCGTTTTCCTTCCCTCCGTCCGTCCGTCCGTCCGTTCCTCCCTCCCTTCCTCCTTCCCTCCCCCAGACACCATACGTCCCTCCTCCCGCTATCCCGGCCCTGTTCCCGGCCAATCTCCTACTTTCTCACCCTCACTTCCTCTCCCACCCTCCTTTCCCCTTCCCTCCGTTCCTTCCTCCGTCCGTCCATCTTTGTCTCCCTGCCTCCCTCCCTTCTCCACGCCTTCTACCGTCCCTACGTCCCTCCCGCTATATCCCGGCGCCGCTCCCGGCCAATCCCTTACTTCCCCTCCTCACTTCCCCTCCATATCCCTCCCCTCCGTCTGTCCGTCCGTCCCTCTGCCAGTCCGCCCTCCGTCCCTCCCTCCGTCCATCCCTCCGTCCGTCCGTCTCTCCGTCCGTCCGTCCTCCGTTGTTTTCCTTAATTTAATTTTTGGCTGATATTCTAATATAATTAATTTTGTTTTCCAAATCTTCTCAAATCTTCCAAATGCTACGTTTGTTCGGCCTAGGCCTATTCGTTTCCTTATCTCTTCGTCTCAGCTAGCCTACTATACGTTCTGATTGAATAACCAATGTCGCAAAAGTGTCCACCAAGGACCACCATATCTAACTCTTTGTTCTCTATCTTGATCTCTTCTGTTTCTTGTCATTTTCCTATCTTCATGATCTTTGTCTTTTCTGAATTTACGGTCAAACCCACTTTTTCTGCCTATTCCTAAACTTGGGATGTCGGTTCTTTCATGATTCGATGTATTCTGCTTAAAAACAATTGCTAACTTCTTTTCCATGGTTAAATCACTATTGAAAATGGGCCTGCCTCGTCTGTTCTCAAAATCGCGATGCTCTTCCCTCTTCTATTGCGGTGGAAAATGTGCCTGTTTTCGTAGGAAAGTTCCGACGCAACGCCGAAACGGCTGTATCACTCACGTGCATGCCTTCATCGTCAGTTCTGTCATTAACAAAAAATGGAGATTGCGCGTTATAGGCCTACCTAAATATCACACAACGAATCCCCCACAATGTTATAATTGCGCCACACAAAGTAGTTATGCCATTACTGTCTCTATGCCAATCAAGTATTCAACTCATGTTTGTTTGGTGATGTTTTGTTCGGTTAATATCCGGGCTGATTAAGCTTATATTTGACTGATTTAGTATGTACGCCCTACATTAAACTAGCAGCTACCACTGAATAATATTTTTCACTGTCGTAACAGAAACCACCTCAAAGTTTGAAAACTATGCAATTGTCATCGGGACCAGCAATGGCGAGTCCATAACGAAGGACGTCGTGAAAATAAATCTACATCGGCCAAATGAGATCTCGACACACTGTCAAGAGGAAATACCAACCACAATGCAGCTAGAGACAGACGCCGCTGTTTACTGCAACACGATGTACATAACTGGAGTAGGAGACGCTAGAGATGAAATCTGGAAATACGGGTTTCTTTCTGGTTGGAAGAAATGCGCATCATTAGTTCAAGGCCGGCGTAGACACAGCGCAGCGTTTATCGATGAAGTATTGTACGTTTGCGGAGGATTTGTGGATTCTAATAAAAGAGTTCTAGACAGCGTTGAAAAATACAACGCGATCACCGATAGGCCTAAATGCACAACAGTTGGAAAGTTGGTTTACTGTGTCCAATCCTCAGGTAACTGTGTTCCATTCAAGAGTTCACTTTATATCTTCGGTGGATCGGATAAAAACAACTTTACGTTGGATTGCGTTCAAGTGTACAACACGAAAGTAAATACATGCTCTGTTCTTTCAAAACCAATGCCACAGTCTTGTGCATTGATACGAGCTGTACTTTGGAAGACATCTGTTATTTTGGTTGGACGCCATACTTGTTTTATATTTAACTTTGAGACGGAAACGTGGCAGGAAAGAGAACAGTTCAAGACTGATGTTGCTCACTTTGGTTTACTTCTTGAGAACGAAAGAGTCTTTGTCATCGGAGGAGGCGAATGGGAAACAGATGAAGATGGAAAAATAACATGGAAATGCAGAGACGACATACGTTATATTTCTATTCAAGATATCGTTGATGACAAACAGATTGACTGGAAGATTCACGGCAGATTGCCAAAGCCAGCCGCATTACATGCTTACGCAAATCTGCGCTGTTAAGGTAGAAACTTAGACTGACATTATATGGAGGGCCTGCCATGGACGCCCGCAGGAATTTGCAGAAGAGGGCAAAACATGATGTTCGCGGTTAAATTTTTTAGCAAAAGGCGGGAAAACACACAGAAGAAAATTTACTAGCATGTATGGGCATTTTTATAGGTCTTTTAGTGTGAATTTCTCAGGCTCTCAGCTTCGCATTTTTAAAATTTTTGATACGAATAGTTTCTTTAGTGCGAACACTTTTTTAAAAGTCAAAAGTAGTAGTCAAAAGTGGTTTCTTTAAGGAATGTAAAAAATCCATTTCCAATATATGGAAAACTGACACCTATTTTTCATTCAGTTAGGTCTATTCCTACACGCTCATTCTAGTTACCACTACTTCTATATTTTAATTGCAATTTCTAAACTTCTAAAGCAGCACTCGAAGGTCAATCACAGGCACCCTGAAGTTTATTCATCGAGTCAAATGGCTGTTCAAGTGGTAGTCAGGATTCAGAAGGAGATCCTAGTCCGGTTGTCAGTTAGATGGAGGGGCAGAATAGCTGTCATAAGGTACGTGTCATTTAAGATCGAAAGGTCGAAGATCAGACTCAGAGGAACAGATGCGTATTGGTATACGAATTCTTTTGAACTTCAGTTTTTAAATGGGACCTAATGGTCCCTGGTTGCAGTTTTTAGCAAGAGCGTGAAAAATGCAAAGCTGAAAATTAAGGGCATTTGTTATTTTATGGCGGTTTGGAAACATAAATTTCTTAGTTTCGCTTTGTCAATTCATTTATTGTAACCATCAACCATAAACAATAGTCATAGTCCAAGATGCTTCACAAGATCGGATGGCAACAAGGGAGACTCTAAGGGATGAATACCCCGCTAACAGGGACACCTATTTACATGTGCAGTTTTAACTGATGGCTAAACGGTTGATATAATGAATTGAACATTAGGCTAAAAAAACAGAATTAAATGACAAATAATGTAGAAAACTTAACTAAAAAACACACATACAAAACAAAAAACAGTGCTTACAAGGTTAAGTGAATATAATAATCTATAATTTTATATTATTGTATGATTATTCAGCATATGGGTGTTTGTTTATTGTGCATTCATCGTGCATTATTATAGGCTTAATAGCTTTTCGTCAGTAAAAAGAAGGAATATTTATTATTTTAAGTAGACACGCTGCACACAGTGCAGAGCCAGACCAGTGAATTTTAAAGTCGGAGTATTAGTCGGTAAGTTCCAGCTCGATAGGCTACACATAATTATTATGGAGTCTGATCCAATCAATTTGAAAGCGGCATTGTTCTACATAAGCAAGTCACAGAATATTAATAATTTTTATAAGGACAAAATCAATTAGCCTAATAGTAATAACGATAATAGTACAAATTAGAGTAGTGATAGCAATAAAATAATATATAAGTAAGCTGTTACCATGCATGACGACAGATAGTTTGACACTCCTACACTTTGATTATAATTATCAATGACAATTTCGCATAATAATAATCATGGTCAGAAATCAGTGTTAACAGTTTCTTACATGCATAAAGGAGGAGATATGTGTATGAAGCCGCTGTGCTGTCGTGCATTGCTTCTCGTGTGTGCAGGTAACACATTATTAAATAATGTGTTACCTGTTGCTGATAAAGCTGAGGATGGCTAACCACACGGATCCATATTCTCCACGTGCTTCTGTCACCAACATCCTCTCTCTCTCTCTTCAATCTGAGGCACCTCATGTCTGTTGTATCATGTATATTCATCTCTTCTTGCAAATACACAGAGCGATACACATACAGATACACATGCAGATACACATACAAATACACATACAAATACACATGCAGATGCACATACAGATACACATACAGATACACATACAGATGCACATACAGATGCACGGACAGATGCACAGACAGATGCACAGACAGATGCACAGATAGATGCACAGACAGATGGTTGTCTTCCTCTGCTTCTCTCTCCTACATGCCCGTGCAAGGCCGCGAGTGGTAGTCTTTTTCCCTCCATTCGCTCCACACGACCGAACCATCTGAGCCGTCTTTTTCTGATTTTTTCCACCACCGTTTCTTCTGCGCCCAGCTCCTCTCTTGTCTTCTCGTTCCTGATTCTCTCTCTCCTGCTCCTGCCATTGATTCTCCTCAGCCAGCTCATTTCAGCCACCAGCAATCTTCTCTCGTCTTCTCTACGTAGACACCAGCACCAGCACTCTGATCCGCACAGCAGTACTGATACCGTTTAGACACCGTTGAATCACAGCAACAAACGCAATGCGTGCTTTCTTTGGTTCCCACAGTCTGTTTGCACTTTGATTTCCATGGCGCCGTAAACCAGCCATGTCGTTATATCTATATTATCTATATTATAAGGACGACTAACGTAGCCTACTACTAACAGCAAGACAGGCAAGGCCGTAGCCAGGATTTTATTTGTGGGGAGGGATGTTTCTTCGGGCGCCGAATTTTTTCCTCGGCCAAAAAAGTTGATTACCCTTTTTTAGTCGTCCGGTCGAAATCAAGGAAAACCATACTATTTTCCGGCCCAAAAAGTTGATGACTTTTTTAGTCATTCGATCGAAGTTTCGTTCCCTTCATTTCCGGGGGGTGTTTTCAAGGTTTTATTTCATGGCTTTTAAATCATGTGCTAGTAAATGCGTTATATTTTTTACATTTTTAATTTGGGGGGGGGGGGTGTTCAAACACTCAAAACACCCTCTAGCTTCGGCCTTGAAGACAGACCTTAAAAAGATTGGGACAACTCGCCAAGCAGTCACAAGAGGAGCTCTTCCAATTATCTATGAGCGGCGTGCAGTTCCTTCAATGTCAACAATGCTAACTCCTGGTTCACCCATTGAGAACTGGATTGCTTTGGTTTGGCGTTGTTAAAACATAACGAAAGCAGCTATTAATAAGTAGCCTATATAATAGACCTACAGTAAGATGGAGTTGCGCTGATCATATTCAGATTAACTCAACTTGAATGCAAGATAGTTGAAAATATTTCAACCTGTAGTTAAAGAAGTAAAGCGATTAGCCTACTCTGGTCAAAGGTAGCCTAGGTCTGGTTGCTAAGGACTCTTTTGTTCTAATAATATGGCTTAAGTCATATCACGTAAGACACTCGACGCCAGACGACGTTAGCAAACAGTTGAGTTGGTATTACAGAACATATCGTCTGTTTAGATAAAGATTCTGAGTTTCTGACCATCGTATAATGTCCGTCATTATAATTACTATGTTACCATAGAAGTGATTGGATTAAGAGGTAAGCAATCGTAAGCAAACGACCACTTCATAATAATAAGAGATTTCTCAAGACAGCTATTATACTTCGCAGTATGTGATTTTGCATAGCCTATTATGTTTTAAAAAAAGCACAGTGATTCACTTGTTTACTAATCATAATCGTAATCTCCACATTTCTAAAGCGCCACTCGAAAACCAAGCGCGGGGCGCCAGCTTATTCACGAGCGCTGCGTTGAGTCAAAGGGGTTGTCCGTAACAGTAGTCCATGGTGGTCCGGGTCGAGTTACCATAGGACCAGAGGCAACGGAACAGCTACTAAGGCGGGTGTCATCTGGGCCAGGGATTGGAGGATGGAGGATTAAATGAGACAGGGTATGAGTTCTTGAAAAGCAGTGTCTTCAGTTTCGAATGAAAGCCCGAGGTGTGATGGATAAAGGAGCCTGAGGAAGGTGATGGTGTGTGATTAGTAACGATGGTGTAGGAACTGAAAAGAATCGAAACTCAGCAGGCAGATCATTCCAAAAACGTGGTGCTGAGTTGGATATAACTCGGTTGGAGAACTTCAGATGACTTGTGACCGGCAGTCGATAGAGTGTAAGGCAGGCGGATGATCGGGTAGAACGGATTGGCTGGATGGTGAACAGTTCGCGAAGATATCTGGGCTGTGAGCATTGTAAGGAGTTGTAGGTTAAGGAGACAACTTGAAAGTGAATTCATTATGGGATTTTCAGCCTGTGAAGTGACTTGAGGATGGGGTGATGTGATAATGTCTGGGTGTTCTGGTGACGGCTCTATAGCTAGTGAATTTTGTATGAGTTGGAGGCGGTTAAGTTGTGTGGCTTCAAGATTTAGGAACAGGGAATTGCAGTAGTCAAGCTTGGAGTGGATGATGGACGTTACAATGGTGGAAGAAGTTTTGAAATCAAGGATGGATGGGTTGGATACGGCACTGTGCACCACTGCACCTACGATAATTTCAACCCCATCTCATAGGCCTATACATGGACTTCTAAATACCATTAAGCCCGATGCTGGGCGCCACTTTCACTGTGTGGAGCAATCTCTATCTCTGGAAAAACAATATGCCACGGATACGATACGATGCGATACACGGCTCGTCTTAAGACACACTTGCTCTGTAATTCCTAGAAAGACTAACTTGTTGAGTTACTTAAAGAGAGCATACAAATGCCCTGATACACACACCTACACCTACATACCTATGTAATTTGACTGACGCATGGACCAGGATGTGCGGAAAAGCCAGTCTTCGCAAAACAGAGATAAACCGGATTATTTATAGATATAACTGGGTCACTCTTTCATTTTCACTTATTGGAAAAACTAAATCGACGACTTGCCACTTGACGAAGCTTTCGAGAGGCGAAACAGAGTAAGACAACTTTCACTTGCTTTTGCTTCAGTCCTAGCTGTAAATTCAGTTCTCGACTGTGAATTTTAGTGAGAATTATTCGTAAGCTGTTTTGCTAAACTAAGCTTCTGTCACTTAAAGGCCGATATTTTTGCATTAAGCATAGCCTAGCGGTTCCCAACCCGATCCCCGCGGATCAAAAGTGACCGGCCAGGCCTAAAAATGGACCTCATCTCTCAGAGAATTAACAAGAATATAGGCAAGATTGACAATTTGAACAGAATAGAACGGTTAGAATACATAATATTATTATTTTCTATTAGAATTTATTTTATTTTGACGTCTATAGCCTAAATAACATCAAACATTCCATGTTGAATCAGTTACTTATAACAGTTTTAAATGCTTTTAGTTAATTAAATTTTAGCCTTGTGGCTCCCTAGCGTCCGAAAAAGTGGCCCTCGTGTCCTCCAGCTAAAAAAGCGGCTCTAAAGTCAACAAAGGTTGGGAACCACTGGCATAGCCTATGTATGAAACGGAAGTTCTAAGCTCGTTACGAATAAATTCAGGCTAATTCGATATTCTTTAGTCAATCAATCAATCAATCACATAAATTTATATAGCGCCTCTTCAAGATCTCTACTAAGAGGCGCTCCCAACCCAGGCCTGGTCAAAAAGAAAGGTCTTGAGAAGACGGTAGAAAGAGCCAGCAGAGTCACGAGGAAGAGAACGGAGAGCCGTAGGGAGGCCATTCCAGACAGCTGGACCCACCACGGAATAAGCTCTTCGCTGCATAGTAGCGGTACGACAAAAAGGGACAAGATAGTCACCGCGGGCAGCTGACCGCAGCGAACGGCGGCCCAGAGAAACGGAGACAGGAGTAAAAAGTGCACAAAGATATGATGGAGCTTGAGACAGGATGCAGCGCCAAGCAATAGACGAAACTCTGTAAGCAATGCGTTGCTGCAGTGGGAGCCAGTGGAGGTCGTCCCTCATGAAGGCAGAAACGTGATCGAACCGGGAGATGCCACCAACCAAGCGTGCTGCAGATCGAAGAACCCTAACCAAGGAGTTCAGGCGGACCTGTGCTATGCCCATAGGCGCAACCACCCTATGGGACCCACGGTACGCGTCCCCCCCAACTTTTGAGTGGTCCCCTAACTTTATTATTATGGTCCCCCCCAACTTTTAGGACGTGATTCATTATGGTCCCCTCCAACTTTTAGGACGTGATTGCGCCTATGGCTATGCCACTTTGGTTCCAAGATAGGCTACCCGATAAATATAGTGCCAGGATTCACTTGACCATGGAAAGGTTTTCAAATAATTAGCCTATTATTAGAATTTGAAATTGAAATAAAAACGCGGAAGTGGAGATTCCTAGTGATCCAGAATTCTTGAGCAAACGATTAAAGACAAAAGGCCAGGCCTATTATAGGCCTACCCTTAGCCTACATTCTAGCAATATTGTGGGACGATGGTGTTTGTTTTGACTAAATATTCAAACATTTGACACAATTTATAAAACAGCTAAAGATTTAAATAAACTGGCGTTTTATGCATATCGATGCAATTACTGTAGAAGAAAATTTGCGACATTTGACTTGAATACCGAAAGCAAATGGATAAATTAAATCTACTTAAAATTTGATTGAAAATAACCGAAAATGGAGATGGAAATTTTGGTAGGGGAGATTTGTGTCTTGGATGGGAAGGTTTTATTTCACTCAGAAACTTTGTGCTCAAATGAAATCTACAGCGGACAAAATTATCTCAGCCATATGAGAATAATAATTATTTGCTTGAGGCAAATCTTGTACCAGCCGCTCTGCAGTTTCGGCCACCTTGAGGAGTAGGCCTACATGTATGCGTAATCATTAATAATAATAATAATAATAATAATAATAATAATAATAATAATAATAATAATAATAATAATAATAATAATAATAATAATAATAATAATAATAATAATAATAATAATAATAATAATAATAACGGAACGTCGCTTTGTGAGCCTCATGTGTGCCACCACTGCCGAGGGAATGTTGACGCGAGAGGATTGCATGGATTGGTGTGCAGAGGAGGAAACGGAAAACACCAAAGACACAACATGATCAATGACGTTATATGGAGAGCTCTTGGCAGGGCAAAAATCCCGTCTCACAAAGAACCGCTTGGTCTGCTCAGAGAAGACGGAAAGCGACCAGACGGCGTGACAATCATCCCATGGTCACGTGGTCAATGCCTGGCATGGGACGTGACAGTGCCGGACACTTACGCCATGTCGCATCTTCCGCATACATCCAACATAGCTGGCGAAGCCGCCGAACGAGCAGCAACGTCTAAGTCGATCAAATATGCCACCATCACCAGAACCCACGCATTTGTGGCGGTCGCCCTGGAGACCAGCGGCGCGTGGTGTAATGAAGGACAAACATTCATTTCTGAGTTGGGGAGCCGAATAACCGCCGCAACCCACGACCCAATGGAGACTTCGTACCTATTCCAGCGAATCTCGGTGGCTCTACAACGTGGGAATGCCATCTGCCTTTCCGGGACATTGCCACTACTCCCCGAGCTGTGAATGACATTCAGCTGAGCGACTTTTCCATAATAATAATAATAATAATTATTATTATTATTATTATTAATATCTATTTTTGTCATTCTTATGACGATCATCATTCCTCCAGTTTTCGTGCACCAGACTAATTTACATAATAATAATAATAATAATAATAATAATAATAATAATAATAATAATAATAATAATAATAATAATAATAATAATAATAATAATAATAATAATAATAATAATAATAATAATAATAATAATAATAATAATAAGACGATTTATATAGCGCCGTAGCTCGGCCGAGGCCGAAGAAAAGGGCGCTGTACAGTGTACACATTGAGCAGGCGGCCAAACTGTAGGACTCAATGCAGATCTATATGATAGTTAATAGCAGCCAGAACATACAGGTGTGCTACATGTATATCTGTGTCTATCTCATTAGCTCTACTTCATTCTTCCAATAGTTATTCATTCATTCATTCTCTGCGACTATTCTTATAGCGCCTCTGAAACTCAAAACTTGTTTATTCGAAGAGATCAAAAGCAAAAAAACCACTCAAATAGATCAAACGTAATAATATAATAAAGCACATAAGAATTGAGTAACAAATGTTAACCTAAAGTGATAGAAAGGATCCCTAGATAGCCCAGAAAGGGTGTGAACCCGCTAAGCCTGGGCAACCACATCAGGCAGGGAGAAATCAGATGGTGGAGAGTGAAGTAAAATGAGTGTGTGGCGAGGCAATAGAAAACAAGAGTTGAGCAATGAAGAATAGTAAAGGGAAGATGAGATTGGTCATAGTAGAATGTCAAGGTAGAAGTCAGAGGATAAGTGCATACATTCACAAAAATAAATTAAGCTATAAACGAAGCGAATGAATGAGGCAAATCAATAGTAAATATATAATAGGTGCAAACAACAACAACAAATCATGATGAAGGCATACTACGAAAGCAGACTTAAGCAGTTTGAACAACAGTGCAATTGATGAATTAACAACAGCAAAAATTACAAATAATCAGTGATATACAACTTTATGTAAGTCTTACTACACACCATGCGGACTGACAAATCATAATAATAATAATTATAAGTCAGAGGGAGGACAATGGCAATATGAGTTAAAGGCTAGGAAATTATATCAGATTCAATAAGAAACTTTTAAAGTCGGATTTTAAAGAGGAGGGCGGATCGTAGGTCGGATATATGAGTTGGAAGAGCATTCCATATCTTAGGACCCAGGTATTTTATAGAAAACTGTTTGATTATTAAATGTGCAAAATCACTACGATAGCAATTAGCATATCTAGTGGCATGGTGATGTAATTCAGAGCCAGTAATAAAGTATTTATTAAACGAGATGGGCAGGAGATTGTGACAATAGCGGTGCATAAAGAGGCAAATTTGGAATCTATTAATATTCAGAAGAGTCAGCACCATGTGATTATAGTACAATGGAATAGAGCTAAACCACCATTGAACACCACAAATTAATTTTAAGGCACGTTTTTGCAAGGTAACCAAAGATTTAAGACGTGATGGGTAATTGGAGCCCCAGGAGATATTACAATAAGATAGATATGGGAATATAAGTGAATAGTAAAGATGAAAGAGAATAGTTTTAGGAAGGCGATGCTTAATCCTGTAAAGAACCCCAATATTTTTGCAATTTTCTTGGCAATTGTTGAAATGTGATCAACCCACGTAAGGTGCTTATCAACAATAACTCCAAGAAATTTAGACGAATTAACTTGCGTAATAGGTACATTATTAATAAAGAGTGGCCTTGTTATATCAGGAATTTTTTTTTTTTGTGTGGAATCAAATAAAATTGGTTTGATCAATATTCAACGAAAGTCTATTGGTTTTAAACCAAATTTCAATTGTGGCTAGTTCACTATTTGCTATGTCAAATAAGTGCTCAACGGAATGGTGAGAAAGGAAAACATTAGTATCATCGGCAAATAGTATAAATTTAAACAAGGATGAGGTCATGGACAAATCAATAATATACAGGATACAGGGTGGGCCAAAACAAAACCTAAGATTTTTGCCAATATCTTGACCAAAAGTAAGAATTTTGAAATGAAATTTTATGGTCCTGTAGACAATTCATATTTACACCAGATGGCCAAATTTCATTAAAATATTTCAAACAGAACAAAAGTTATACCACTTTTAGTGAAGCGACCCACCGTTTTTTGACGATTCAAAAACACGACGCAGCAAAGAGTTTTAAAAAATCAATTCAATTATTTCGGCCAATATCTTGGCCAGAAGTAGGAATATCGAACTGAAATATTTTACAGCCGTAAAGACAATTCACGTCTACACACGATGGCCGGATTTCATCAAAATATTTCAAACACAAAAAAGTTATGGCACTTTTAGTGAGGCCACCCCCCGTTTTTTGACAATTCAAAGACGTAACGCATCAAAAACTCGATTTTATTAAGTCTCATCTCAAATAATTGTTATCAAATAGCCTTGATATTGCCAGATGATCATTATTATTACTATTTAAAAAAAGAAATAGAGTACCAGCGTAGCTGCACGTCACTGAGAAGCCACTTAGCAAGAGGACGCTCAAATTGGTAAATAAGAAATCTGTCAGATTAATCAGGGGTCCATCAAGAACTTTGCAAAGAGACTCAAAAAAAGTTTGGCACTGGTGGTGGGCACATTGAACACAAGTTGTGAAGCACTGCCAAGTTCATTTGACAACAGTTATTTGAGACGAGACCTAATAAAATCGTGTTTTTGCTACTTTTTGTTGCGTTTCGTTTTTGAAACGTCAAAAACGATGGGTGGTCCCGCTAAAAGTGGTATAACTTGTGGTGTGTTTGAAATATTTTAAAGAAATCTGGCCATCATGTGTAAATATGAATTGCCTTTAAACCTGTAAAATTTCATGACGAAATATTTACTTTTCGTGAAGATATTGGCAAAAAACTTAAGTTTTTGGCGTTTCGTTTTTGAATCGTCAAAAAACAGGGGGTGGCCTCACTAAAACTGATATAACTTTTGTTCTGTTTGATATATTTAGATAAAATATGGCCATCATGTGTAAATATGAATTGTCTTTAAGACTGCAAAATTTCATTTCAAAATTCTTACTTCTGACCAAAATATTGGCCAAAAACCTAGGGGGGTCTTTTTTTTGGCCCACCCTGTATAACAAAGTAGAAGAGGACCAATGCTACTAGACCTACTCAAGAGCACACCCGATAAAGCATCATTCTGCTTAGTGTGCAGTCAATAGAGGACGACGAGAACACCCTGCTAAGTAGAAACTGATAGCCGGACTGTGGCAAACGATTACCATTATGATAGACCAAATAATATGATCGAGGTTTACCCACACCTCGTTTAAAAAGCAAACGCACTCTGCTAGTAGAACCCAATAGCCAAGAATACGCAAGCACTATGCTTTTGGGTAATCCCGAGTTCCCCCTCCGTTCTTAAGTGCTAAACGGATTACTCTTGAATTCACTTGACAGATAGCCTAAGCATGGTTTAGTGAGTCAGATCATTGGCCGAAAGTCGCCGCTACGTAGATAACAGATGGTTTACCTCAGCTAAGCTGCTCTTCTGGGATTTCCAGCATTGAGGTCATTGTTGTTTTCGTCAGCTGCTCTTAACACTGTCTTCTTCGTCGGGCAAATAGTCTTCGACAGGCAGGAAAGGCATAATGGTCAACGCATGGTAAGTGACCATAGGTTTAATAGGCTGAGCTGGAACCACGCTAGAGACGCACTCGTGTCTCGTTTCATTTACCAGCATCGGGTGGCTAGTAATTGCTTAAATACATTAGATGCGATATTTGTAATGGTATAGTAGGCACCTTCCTCCTTCATCCATGTTCGGTTTGACGATGGTGCGTGGGGTGCAGATGACGATGCGGATATTGATGTATTTGCTTGTTCGTTCCCCGCCACAAAACAGCACCACGTCTTCGCACATCACGGTAGACGACATCTAGTGTATGCACGATGTTTAGTTGTTTAACAAGAGATCGGCTGGAGACTGTCAACAAGACTGCGATTGCCGGGCTCATGGTTGTGTCAGTAAACTGATTCCACGTTCAAGAAAAGATGATTAGCGACGACTTTCTTCTTTATTGGAGCTTCGGCTTAGATATTATAATATAATTGTAATAATTATGTAGTCCTCCAAATTGACTAAGCCCACCTTTGGTACGATCCGATGACTAATTTCATTACCATTATCTCACTTTGTCGATAATTTGTAGGACTGACACAAACTTGGAAACCGTCAGATAGCCTACTTCTTCTCATTTGTTGATTTGATTTAGTGAAGATGGCGGATGTTGGAGAAAGAGCTGCAAAACATCTGAGTCAAATGACAGAATGTTCAATATGCTTGAGTGTATTCACCGATCCAAGAATGTTGCCTTGCGTTCACACTTTCTGTCTTCAATGCCTGAAGCGCACTGCAGAGACGGCAGAAACGGAGAAAAAACCTGAGGACGAGATGCCTTGTCCGTTGTGTAGGAAAGAGTTCATCATTCCATCAGATGGAATGACGGGTTTGCAGAAAAACTTCTTCATGGTGGACCTGTTGGAATTGAATGCCACGCTGCAAGCCACAGGTGGCGCAGCTATCATCTGCGATAAGTGTAGTTTTAGGAACAAAGGTAAAGCAGAACAAATACCAACAGCTGTTATGAGATGCACAGTCTGTCTAGAAAACTATTGTGACAGCTGTGTCAGAGATCATCAGCTTCAAATACTGAATGGAAAACACAAGATGATCAATATTGGAAGCGAAACTACATCAGGAATAATTCAACGAGTAACGTCTGTGAAATCATGCACCAAACACGCTCAGAAACCATTGGACTACTACTGCGCTGACTGCAAGAAAATCGTCTGCGTCTCTTGTTTTGTTGAAGGGCACAAATTACACGATTGCAACGATGTGACTACAGTCGATGAAAAATTTCGCCAAGCGATTCAGAGGAAGGCATGGCTGATGTCGAACTATGCAGATGAACTCATTTCAATGAGAGAAACTACGGAAAAGAGGGTGGTAAATTTTCTGAAGGAAATAGTTGAGTGCGAATACGCTATTTATGAATGCAATCAAGAGTTTGAAGATTTGTTAGCATCTGATCCTGACAAGAAATCGCTTTTGAATGAGTTGTCTGTAATAAAGTCAAATCATCTTATGCAATTAGAAAGCGAAATGGATGAAATTGACAAGAGCTGCACAACACTGAAGAGTTTTGAGGCTTATTGCACTGAATTGAGCTTGACAGGATCTGCCAGCGACATCTGCAGTTCAGTTGACGAATTAATCGCTAGAGCAGACGATTTGGAAATAGATCACGAGGCAATCATTGGTCGTACACGTCAATCAGTCGAAGTTTCTTTTCAAACAGCTGATTTTCTAGAAGATTCACAGATGCATTATTGTAACAACAATGTTCTGGGAGAAATACATGTTAAAGGTGAGTTTCAGCCTACCGCATTTTTAGTCGAACATTCTTTTTGCTTAAGTTGTCTTTTAGCCTATGTTGCTGCTTAGTGTTCTAAGAGGAAATTTGAGCTGGTTTAGTCTTCTAGTATTCGGCGAACCAGCAATCTTCAGACCGATCAAAGTAGGCCTAACTCGCAGATCATTGTTACTGCCTTTGCGTTCTGTTTATAGATTGGGACTTTGCTTTGAAGAAGATAATCAGTTTTAGTGTTGCTCAATAAACAATTTTAGTTGAAATGTCATTAGGCCTACTTTGTAAGCGAATATTCCTTCGTTTTGCTGAAAGGACATTTCGTCTAAAATTTTGCAGATTTCACAACGAGTAGCAAGCGTGTCCTTAAAACGAGCAAAGATTTAACTTAAAATAGTGTTTAAATCTGGACTAATTTAGATTAGCCTTGTTTGAGAGCGACACACATACAACCGTGAAAATATTATTACAACAGCCGGGTTACAGCCCTCTTAATATTCAAGTGCTCAAGAGTCAAGAATCTCAGCGACATGGTAATTTCTTTTGAGGCCGAAACATAGAGCTGTTTATTCGCTTAAGGTAAGAGTAAACTTGCAAAAACATTCAAAAACCGGTATGGATTGTTTTATTATCTTTACAGCAATCACTTCACAGTGTGAGAACTATGCAGTTATCGTTGGATTAAATTACGGTACAACCATAACGAATGACCTCATCAAAGTCAATCTACATCGACCAAATGAGATTTCTACACAAGAACAACTGCCAATCACAACGCAGATTGAAACAGCCGCCGCTGTTTACCGTAACACAATGTACGTCACTGGAGTCGGAACCAATAAGGATGAGATCTGGAAATACAGTTTTGGTTTTGGTTGGGTGAAATGCGCATCATTAGTTCAATGTAGATATAGACACAGCGCATCGTTTATTGATGAAGTATTGTACATCTGCGGAGGATTTGTGGATTCTAATGAAAGCGTTCT